>CABFOQ010053502.1:11011-25404 GCA_900660455.1 Gephyroberyx darwinii
CACACACACACACACACACACACACACACACACACACACACTGCATAAAGAAACAGTAAAGTCGGCAAAATCAATTCAGCATCACTTCTTTCTTACATTTGCTGGAAAGCCCTAAAGTGTTGTTTTCTAAAAACAGACTGACACACATCCTGACTGAATCTTTTCACTCTGTCTCTCCGGATGACCAGATTGGTGATATTTGATATATTACTCACTCCTGCTATGTGCAGTGTCAATGGAAAACATATCTAATGATGTATGAAGATCTCCCTTTTACGACTTGATCTTCCCTCCACCTGCCAGTTGTATAGGCAAGGACATGCAGGTATAGATGGTGGGAGGGGTTTATATATATAGTATAGATGGGCGGTGTTGGGGAGGGGAGAAATGAGGGAAAGGGCAAAATAGAAAGTGGGGATAAACACAGCCATATGGTGTATAGATGCACACACACATGTTGGTGCGTACACTAACGTGGACACACACAAAGGATGCAAACACACACACACACACACACACACACACACAAGCCTACCCCCTCTCTTTAGCTGACCATCAATCATCACTGACACGTTATTAACCATGATAGTTCTGGTGGCTGTATCTATATCCAGAATGTCTCTCTACTTATTAACACACACACACACACACACACACACACGTTTATAGAACACATCTGTTCTTCCACGCGGCTACCATGCTATGGGGGTAAATACATTTACAACTTCACATCTCCATCTGACTGCCACCGGCACACAACTGGCGTAACCAAACATATTATCACTATTGGCATCCTGCCGCATCCCAACACCTGGACACGAGCAACATCACATGCAGACAAAACACTGTGGGGAGCTCCAACCATAGAGATAATCCCCATAAAACACAGCTGGTCTTGCTAGTGGTTACCAACTGGTTTGTTTTTTTATTGAAGTATATCTTTTTAAGGGAAGCTTTTCAGATAGGACATGTGTTGTGGTGTAAAAGCTCTAACACCGCAGAAGGTGCTCTTAACTGTGATTACTTCACTGATGCCAGCAGTAGAGAAGTATTATTGTTATGAAGAGATTTTAGTTTTTAGTGTCGGCACATCAGGGCACATTACTTCTACGACTTGAAGACAGGCCACTTCCAAACTGTGATACAGAGCGTGATCTTTTCTGTCCCTTTTAGCGTGAATATTTCATCTCTAATTCTGTCAAATACGTCACGAGGGGAACTTTCATATTCACATGAAGCAACGGGCAATTCATGTCTCTGCAGGTCATCACCATCTGTCGCGGTATTACTCTTCTGTGTCAATCCTTCCCTTCAGATTTTTTACTCTCTGGCGTCAGAGTCTCCTGGCTTGGTTCTGGTTTTATCTCTTTGGTTATGGTTATATTAATGTATGATAAGATTAAGTGTTAAACTCTGACTGAACTTAGTTTTTCCTTAAGCTTAAGTGACATATTTTACATCACTGGAACGCTTGGAATCGCTATTTTCATTTCAAATGTACTGCTTTAGATATGAGTCTGGCTTTGCTGATCACATTATAACGCTTTGGACAAAGTTTAGGGGGTTAAGACCATAACTGCAGGGGGAGCTGTATCACTCCAGACTGGAGCAGAAATACTCTCCCCACCTTCAAGGTCAAACTTCACCCCGACTATTAAAATTCACTTTACAACCACCAGTGTGATAATGACGTTAATGACCACAGGAGAAGAGTGGCTCCTTAATCACCGGGCAGATAGCGCCCCATGCTTCCCCTGTTTCAGGAAAAGGAGCCTCTCTTGATTGGCAGTGTAATGGCTGTGATACAGGGGGATGGGGGGGATGGGGGTCCCTGTCGGCTGAGATGATGCCGACGGAGAGTCAAGTCATTATTAGTTTATTTATATTGTCCTTCATCAGAAAACACGTCTCAAAGGATTTTGCAGAGATGAGCCCACCTAGATGAAGCCTACCAACCCATCTAGCCTAACTGACACCACCAGCCTTAGACCCTCAAAGACAAGGAAAGACTCCCAAGAAAGAAATCTTGGGTGGGGCAGCTCAAAGAGGGATCCCCCTACAAGCACGGCTTAGCGTGCAATAGGTGCTGGAAAGAGGCACCTCTTGCAAGTGGCAGTGACTGACGACTCGGAGAAAGTCGCTGTGTCAGAGAGAGTGATAACTGGGAGACACTTGCTGACAGATCAGACGAGACCAGAAGAAATGAGAGGAGAGGAGGAGGAGGAGAGTCAGGGGGAAGCCTGCCAGCTTTGTCTTTCAATCTTGGGACAGATGGAAAATGGGGACAGCGAAAAAACAAAAAAAATCACAAAAGCCCTCAAGTGGAGGCTGACTTGCTTTAGGAAGCACCTGCAATTGTTGAGGATGTTTGCAAGAGACTTTAAGGGCGATCAAAGGCTGAAAACCTATCCATTAAGCTCCATTAGCGTTGTAACCATCCAGCGTCGTTCGATGATATCCAAGAATCCCTTCAGCCAGTGTGCAAGTCCTCACCTTGAGCGGACCTAATGAGTAACCTAATCAGACAAGTGTGTAATCAACCAAGTATCTTAATTAGGCTTGGGAGGGATTCTGGAGAGCAGGGCACTGCCTGGCCTCAATCACTCAAACTTCCTGTTGCAGGAAAAAAAAAAAGCTTTTGATTCAGGCTTTAACAGAGACAGGTTTTTCTGTGACATGTCATTTCCTTTTGTTATTCTTTGATATCGTATCATTATTTTTCAGAAAAAAGGTTCCTGGTTCACAGCCGTATGATTCTCTGAGTGGCTGATGTGATGATGTAAGTGGTGATGGAGTAGTTTCAGTAGAATAGTGGAATTGTTGTTGATGATTCTTGTGAAAATGCAGACGTTGTCACCTCGAGGTCAGATGTGTGTATAACTGTTATGACCCAGGATGATTTTGCAGATGTGTCCTGTCCCTATATTTCCTATGTCATGCGTGATTTTTTTTTTTTTTTTACCTTTCTTGCAAAGCTAATTGCCCAATTTGGGACAAAATAAAGTTGAACCCTGAACCACAAAAAAATCATTGCTTCACCAGAGAGCAGTCAGTCAGCCCAGAGTCAGACAACGTGTAGGGGTCATGTGTGTCTGGGTTTGTGTCTCAGGTGTGCGTCCTCCAGGCTCAGGATATCCAGGACAAGGAACAACACTGAGACACACATTAGCATGAGGTCCTCTCTCTCTCTCTCTCTTTCTCTGTATTCATCTGCCCCTCTCATGCAGTCGGTGACAAGTCGTGTTTCGTCTACATTGAAACTAATTGGCCCGCTTCAAGCGCTGAGCTGTTGTATCACTTTGTTTTCTCCCTCTTTTATACCTCAGTGATGCTTTCCTTTCCGTTTGGGCTCAAGGCGGTTCAACCGTGAGTTTCAGTAGCATTTGTATTCAGCACCGTTCACATGAAACATCCTTCAGTTTAAATGAAACGGGGAGTTTTTTTTTGTGTTTCAGAGCCCCTGGACTGAGCTCTAGGCTCCTGTTGAATCAGTGGTATCAGTGAGTGTGAGACGTGCCTCAACTCAGGTGTGTAACGCCAGCCATGGGCTTTGTTTCCTCTCTTTGACAGTGTGTGTCTATGTGCATGCGTGCATGCCTGTGTGTGTGTGAGTGTGTGTATACAAGCAAGTGTGACTGTGTGCACATGTATGCGTGCATATATGTGTGTTTTTTACAGTGCGGTTACACAATTTGTGCGCTGGGTGTCCCGAGGGAGAGGGAATTGTCCAAGGCACTGCCTGTCAGGTGAGCGCTAGTCATTTTGAGAGGAAGTGATGGCTCTGCCTACTAACACTGTCATCACTCTTCAACGGGATGACGGCAACACATATGACCGCGTGCTGGGAGAGACAGCAATACTACTGAGACGGCCACAGAAGGGAGGACAGTGAGATGAGACAGAGAGGTGTGAACAGGGAGAAAACAGGAGAGGTTAAAACAGACATTTTGATGTTTTTGTCAACCTCATAACTCTGTTTTATGTCTGTTGATCTTTCCGCTGGTCTCTCTACTAGCCTATATTTCTCGTTTTCTTTCTCCTGTATTGATTAGTATGTGGATCTTATAGTCTTTTTCTGTCTTTCTCTGTTTGTCACTCTCTCTTCCTCTCCCTGCCCCCCTCACCCATCTCTCCACACATCTCACTTTGCTGTCATGTTATCATTGATTAAAATAATGTCTCAGAGATCTCAGTCATAATCAGTTCTTAAAACAGCTCATTAAATCTGCTGCTCACCGCACACCTCGACAGGTTGGCCACCACGGAGTACAGAGCACGCAGCACTAATACACACACATCAGGAACACGCATAAACACACACACACCCTCTCTCTCTCTCTGACACACACACACACACACAGACTTGGTCTTATTTTGAAATGTATTTTTGTATTTTTTTGTATTTTTTTTTTATCAATTTCAACACTTCTTTAAAAATTGAAGCAAAGATTACATAACGTCAAAGCACAATATCCCATGGATAAACAACCTCAAACAATATTGCAACATAGACTATCAAATAATGTTGCTTTCGTTATGCACATTGTGAGAAACAACTCAGAAGCAATTTGATTGCAACTGTCCATGATTTAGTTAGTGCTGTTTTGTATTTGTGCGAGGGTGCGAGGGTTTACTCACTATTTCAGCCAATAAACACTGCTGTCCCCAATATCTGAAGATTTACAGCTGAAAACTATGGGCGCAAGAGTCTGAAGTACTTGACCAAGTATAAAGAATTGTGATTGGTCTTCTACTCGTCTGCACGTCACTGTCCCCTCCCCTAATTGGCTTCCTGGTGTTTCCTCCCACGGAGATAATCTCCAATCAACCATCTGCCGTGTCATCGCTGTGCGCCACCACTCTGCCCTTCCCTCCTTTCCTCCGCCATATTCCCACTTTCCCCTGCTGATAATGTCAAGATGTAATATTCCCTCAAAACAGTCATTAAACAAAACACCATGCGTGAAAACAAAACCCCCAATTAATGGTGCACGGTCCCTTCTGACACCAGCTACACTCCACATCTAACAGGCAGCGTGAGCCTTTAGTGGGGCTGTGTCTATCTGTGTGTGTGTGTGTGTGTGTGTGCGTGTGTGGAAAGGCCCTGCTGTGATGGACGTAATAGGCCAGGACAGATGGCCTCAGCGAAGGTGGCCCACTATCCACCTTCCCCACAGATGCACACACACACACACACACACACACACACACAAATGCCTGAAGTGCAGCCTCTGTGTTTAGTCTCAGTTGTTGTTGCCTGTTCCAGTACTAGCCTTATTCTGTCGCTCAGAGCAGCAGGAGAGAGCTACATCTGTGCCATGTTTGCTTGTGATGTCAGTACAGAAATAGAAGTGAAGAAGTCGGTGTTTGAACCGACCATTCAGCTGTATGACATCCCTGGGTAAAAATAACCTGTCTGGGACACGGCTGGCTCTTTGGTGTGTGGTGTTGAGTTTAACATCTGCTCGTCATAACCTGGTACAGTTTCATAGTGTGATGGGGCAACAACAGGTGTGTGAGCATTCAGCTGAGACAGGAAGAATCATCATCTAGCATCCTCACTCTTGTTGTCGTCATCGTTGTTGTCGCTGTTGTCGTCTTCGTTCATTTTCAGCAGCATGATTTTCGTCTTTCTTCTTCTTCTTCTTCATCATAGTGCCAGTCTTCTACCGTTAGCCGCTGAGCCACTCCAGTGGAGCAGTTGGGGGGTTCAGTGCCTTGCTCAAGGGCACCTCAACAGAGTTTTTTGAGGGAGGGGAGCATGTTACTACATTCATTTTCCCCACCCACATTTTCCCAGCCAGTCTTGGGGATCAAACCAGTGACCTGCCTGTCACAAGCCTGCTTCTCTAGGGTACCACCGCCCTAATATCTACGCACACATCACTGTTCAGTAGGTCCCTTTGACAGACACATTGATTGATATCGCTAATCCTTAGTCCCTGCTGATGAGGGCTGTCAAAAACCTGTCACAGAAGGGCATATGGAAGAATTCAGTCCGCTGCAAAGACAGCAGGGTGCCAGAATGGCAGTCAGTCAGGGGTCCGTCATCACGTCTCCTTGGGAATCAAACCTGTTATATTTAGAGACAAGGAGCAAACCCTCTAAGGAAGGATCTATCAATATGATTACTTCAACTGTCAGGAGCAATGACACCTCTTCTGCATGTTCTGTTTGTGTGTGTGTGTGTGTGTGTGTGTGGTGAGTCAACAAGGCGGGTCTCATGCATCGTTGTCTAACCCTGAAGAAGCTACATGCTGAGGTGAACCAAGGCCACAACAGAGGAATGATGAACACAGTAATTAGGGTGGCAGCACCATGAACCCCTAACGCAGTTACAAGGTGTTTCTGTACAAGGCAACAAGCATCTGTAAGTTTAAATGACTCATTTGTCAAGACAAGTAATAAAACAATCTTCAGCCATGTGTCATCTGGGTTTGTAATGCAAAGTTTATCATACATTATTTAGAAGTCTCATATTAAAAGTAATATGTGAACAACACTTGCCTCGTATTACCCAGCGGAAGTGGAGCTGTTGATTATATATTTCTGTACTCCCAGACGTTGTTGATCACATCTACATTAACAGAGCAGATAAGCTTTTAATGCTGACTGTAAACACCTCCTCCTGTTAAAGTCTAGTTCACTTTTTGTATCATTAGATAGTTTGGCAATGTTACAGCACAAAACACAAAAAGCAGCATGCTGAGAGGGCTCATCACCCCAGTGGGGAAGGTATTTGGGCTGCCTGCAGATAAAATCCTCTGTGACCCAAGCTATTATCTCCTTTTTAACAAGTTTGAGCTTTTCGCCTCTGGTTACCGGTTCTGGGCCCTGACTCACACAAATAACTGGACCAGATGCTTTTTCATCCCAGCAGGTCACTGCTCTCCTAGACAAACAATTATTTTCATATTTATTTCATTTCATGAAGTGTTTGAGCCAGCGGGTCTGGTCTGATTTCAACAGGTATTGTAGTGCATCAATTATCTGATGCAGTGAGAATGTGTTGATGACTATTGGTCTGTCTGTCTGTGCTGTTTCGTTCTGTACTTTGGGGATAAATGTTTTTGTATCACCGTAACCCAATTTTCCACCAGGGGACAATCAAGTCAGTAAAGTACTCTATGTGTGTGCAGCTCTATCTATCTGTAAATAATTCCAAAGCCTCATCTCTACCACATCAAATATTTAAGTGGCTCCCAGAGTAATAAAGTTGGGATTGATTAGAAGATGTGCCCCTGCGTTTGGATGCCTGGAGCAGGATGGAGCCAATAAGAGGGGTAATTAGAGTAAGACAGATGGGAAAAAGATTGAGAAGGAGGGAGGGGGTTGCACTTCTATCCTTTTTTTGGCATTTGTATTGAGTGTAATTATAGTAAAAGGGCAAAGGATCAGTTTGGCTTATACACTATCACAAATACACAACTACTGTAATAACAGCACGGTACCAATTAACCAATAAACCAACTAAATCTGTGTAAATATCTGATTATCATTGAGATGTGCAGTCAGGCAGCTCCTCATTATTAAATAAAGGCACATGTTCAATGTCACAAATTTCAACATTGCTTTTTACATTTCATTTCATATTAGGCTTGATGTACTATTCTACAAAGCACACGCATGCCATCTAGTGTTCACCACTGGCAACTGTTTGTGCATTTTCAGTCATTTAGCTGATGTTGTTACAGGAGGAAACAGGTCAGGGTTCAGTGAATTTCTCACTTCAACAGGACCTTCCAGTTTTCTGGACTTTCTCTCTAACCACTAGGTCATATAATGAAGCAATATGAGGGTATTTTACAGGATCAGGTATGCCCTATGGTGCAAACACCGTTCCCTTATGATGTTCCCATAATCCAAGATAATAATGCTCCCATACACACTGCCAAGAGTCAAACTCCTTCCACGGCCTCCCCAGTCACCAGATATAAACATCACTGAACCTTTGCAGCATGCAAGGTAGATTTCTTCATCCTCAAAGATCTTGAGGCTTTCCTACTTGAAGAAAGGTCCAATATCAAACTGCACACAGCTCAGGATCTGCATGACAGCATCCAGGGAGGATGTACCGGCCTGTATAGGTCGACACAGACATACACAGACACAAACATATAACATAAGTTATTTTATTATTTAAAGAGGATGTCCAGGTTGTCCAAATACTACATAGTCAAAGTATATGCTAAAATCGAAGTTGCCATAATCCAAAACAACACGATACATTGCAAAAAAGAACATGATTGAGATTGCTGCCTTGGATGGAAATTCAATGACAATGACAGATAAGATAAATCAGCACTTGTGTATGAATAGCTGAAGATCACATACTATCAGCAGGGGCATCCTTTTACTATTCCTTTGTTTTCAGGATTTCAGGCTCCTGATTACATCCCTGATTCACATATTGTACAAACCAAACCAGCAGAGGATCATGCAGAGTTCTCAAACAACATCGGTTGTGTAATACCCAGAGTTCTCCTGTAGTCCAGGTAGGCCACCATGTTTGTAGTCCTTAAGCTGTCAGAGGAAAGTGTGGAACACCCGGGTCTTTAGACTTTGCGTCCGAGGAACACTCCTCACAGAGTACTTGATCACTTTGCGCAGATTTGAATAGCTGCCCAGGCCAGAGAGCGGGAAGCGTCGAACAGTCCGCTTGTTCACGTTAAGGTTCCAGAAAGAGGAGGAGCAGCGCTGGAAAACCTCGATGCTGACGCCAAATTGTCCCAGTGCCCACTGGGACACGCGCACCAGGGTCACTGAAGACCCGAAACCACAGGTGTGAGGACAGACGCCATGAAACACCATCTCCCCTGGCCTTACAGACACACCCCTCTCCCAGACCATCCGCACCTCCTCCGCCTCCCCCATGTCACCGAGGTTACAGAGGGCCAGCAGGCACACCCCCTCCAGGGCCTCATCGTCAGGGAAACGGATCAAGATGGCAATAAGGCGAGACGCCGCGCCTTGTCGTAGTAACTGTTCCTGCAGAATTACTGAAAGAGACAGTAAGAGAGAGGCAGAGAAATTAAAGGTGCTACATTCAACATCAATATATCATTGTCAAATTAATTGTGATATCTTAATTAATAATTCCAGTAAATGGTCAAGATGACTGGCGGCCTCTATCTCACACCACTGGTGTTGTAAGGGGTGTTTGTCAAAGATCACATTTCCCATAAACCCTGTTGCTTTGTGTTGCAAAGAGGATGTTACTTCATCTCCCCTCCCTGGTTTCGCATCCCATGCGTTTTTTTCTCTTTGGCTTTACTGAAGTGGATAAACATGTTGAAGTGATTTTACAATCAGCCTTTCACTCCACTTATTTCAATCTGCTGTCTGGAAAAACTCTGAAGGCTTTAGCTGCATTTGTGCTGGAAGAACACATGCTGGAACGCTGGAAGAACAAATGGTGTGTCTGTCTGTTTTGTACCGTAAAGCAAGCCAGCAGATATCCTGCAAAATCCGGTGACACACAATGTAAAACGCAGTGTAGAGGATGGTAGAGGCTGCCAATCTTCTCTGTGATGAGACAATGATACTATTGTCTCAAAATTAATGTGGTTAGGATTTATTGATGTTTAAATAGTACATGGAGCTATGAGAACAAGCAGTCCATTTCTAGAACACCTGAGGAGATAGTTGCAAAGGTTTACTTCACATACAGCTGTAGTAGGCCATGCGTGAGATGGCCCGTACGGCATGGAGGAGAACCTCTTGGTCTGTACTGGTGAGCACAGACAGCAGAGCAGTCACCAGGCCTGCCTCAGCAAACCCTTTACGAACCACAGCTGACAGGACACAGAGAAACTCAATGAATGAACAAAGAACCACAAAGATGAAGAATCAAAGTGCCAGCAGCTGTTACATTGGAGGGGAGCCAGAAGAGGATGACCTCTTGAAGCAACCAGGCAGAGGTGAATCATCTCACAGACTTCAGGGTAAAACGCAAAAAGCAGCAACATTTATCCATTTATATGTCAACAACTTACACTCCTTGGCGAGTTCAGCCACTAGTTTTGCTGTCAGCAGCGTGAGAGGTCCTCTCATCCTCAGAGACAGGGCCAAAATAGGCAGGATCCCACTGACCACCACTTGCTCAGCAGCGCCTTTCTCTGGACACAAAAGGAATTACAGAAGTAAAAATAACTCCATTCATACTTAGGCCATTACAACCATTATGTACCACATGCACACAAATGCACAATGGTCTATGTACGAGAGCATATCATGACTAAATACTGATAATTTGATGCTATAATCAATGTACTGCAATGAATGGAGTATTTTAAGCATTGCTCTCTACTTGATCTCTCTGACTCCCCCCTTCTGCTGCTCTGCTGTCTCTCTGTTCTTCTGACTAGCAGGCACAAATAGGGCTTAGCATCTACCAAGTGTTTATCTGTAATTGTCCCTCACCTGATCCCTTCCCTAACTCTCAACCCCCACCACCCCCTTCCCTGATATTATTTTGCAATTGCTTTTATTACTCATGTATATGATTAGAAGGAGATGTTTTCATAAAGTTGCCACTATTTTGAGTGAAAATCATACTATGATAATTTTAATACAAAAATACTGAAATGTCATTATACCATCAAACATAAGAAAAAATTTGATATATTTTTCTGGGTTGTCCAGCTCCAGCTGATACAGTGTTATAATCACGGCTTAAGGGATAGCATAGCCTACAGTAAATCTCAATTAGAAATTAGATTTCAGGAGTAGTAGCAGTAGTAGTAGGAGTGTGTGAGTGCATGTACAAATGTTCATTAACTCACTCTTCTCCTGTATGATGGTCAGCACTGTGTTCAGGTTTGGTTTAAGTTCATCTTCAATCAGCTCTATACCAAGGACTCTGATGGCACCTAATGCGTAGTTCAGATTGTCTGTGGGGTTATGTGGGAAGAGACAAACCGGTCAGAAATCAGGGCAAATATTAAAGGCAAGCTGGGAAGGTTGCTGTATGAAAGAGTAGAAAATATGATGGTCACTACAGTCAGGTAGGGCACAAGTTCAACCGCTCATAAAACAGGGATGTCAAGGAAAACACATACACATATCACTGGGTGAGACGTGAAAGATATATTACTAAATGGATGTTTTGGCTTTAGCCAAAAAAAAAAAACATTATTGGCCAACCATCTCAGAGTCACTGTTTTTTGATACAACCGATCTCTCCATCTCAATTAATCATCTTGAAAAATTGGTTGCCATCCAGGACACTGGTTTCACTCCTATCTTGCCAACAGCACAATCTCAGTGGTTGTTGGGAATGCCACATCATCTTCAGCTCCCTCCTTATGTGGTGTTCCTCAAGGGTCAATTCTTGGTCCCATTCTGTTCTCAATATACATGCTTCCAATAGCTCAAATCATCCTCAAACATCCAGTGTTTGCAAATGTGTTACGCAGTGTTATGCAGATGATACCAAACTGTTTGTACCCCTAAAAACCAGTGATTTTAGCCGAGTCGCCTTAAGGCTCGTCTCACAGATATTAAATACTGGATGCCCCAGAACTTTTTGCAGCTGAACAGAAACAAATCTGAGGCCCTTCAAATTCCATACATTTTTTCCAGGACCAACTTGGTAGCCTGTCAGCCACCGTCAAGCCCACCGCTAGAAATCTTGGTACTATTTTCAATCCTGACCTCTGTTTTGATAACCAAGTTCAGAAGATTGTGCAGTCTTTTGGTCTTTTTTGTGAAAAATGCAGCAACAAGATTTAACTAAGTCAAAGAAATAGTACCCCAATTTTAGCTTTCACTGGTTAGTTTTACTATTGATTTTAACATTTAAGTCTCTACACAATCAGGCCCATAGCTTTTAGACTTTTTAACCCCCTATGACCTGGAGCTTAATTTAAGATCTTCAGACAGGGAGCTTTTGTCTGTTCTGTGTAGTCCCGACTAAAGACTAAAGTTGACCAGGCTTTTGCCATTAGGGCCTCTCATCTTTGGAACGCCCTGCCTGGAAAAACTGAGGCTAGTCAAAGCAGTTTCTTCCTAAAAAGTTAATTTCTGTGTTCAAACCGTATTAATTTCTACTGCTTTATCATTGTTTTTTTTACTTTTACTTCCACATTTTATTTTGTGTTGTTCCATTTTGCACACTTTATCTTCTTATTCAACTTTTCTTTTTTGGAGATTATATTTCTGTACGTTTTAGACTTTATTTTTATTATTATTTTGTTAAACACTGTAACTGTGTTTTGAAAAGTGCTATACTTCAGCCAACAGTAGGCTGTGATTGTATGCTCAGTCAACCTTCAAGTCAAATAAGGTATTACAAGCAATGGCAACAACCCATGAAGATACCTGATTATCAGCTATACACTGTAAAACCATCAATCTAAAACAGTATCAGTCAAAATACTGTTCCACTCACCATTTTCGGGTTGCAGCTGACTGGATCTGTGTTTGCCCGAATGTGTGAATGTGTATGTAAACGGCATACTAGGGTGTCCCATCTTGCTCCGTCCTACCGTCTGTGGACAGTGGGTGGTAAAATATTCTCACATTGATGTCTTCATGCAAAACATGCACTGGTTTCCACAGACTTTTTAAACATCCATTATTCTCCTTTTGCTTGTTTTTCTTGCCAGATTTCTTTCTTGTAGTGGCAGCCTTTCATAACCATTAGCAGCGCTGGCTTGAGGCAGCCTACTTCTTCCCATCCCTTCCTACCTGACAACATTGCATGTTATTTTATCTCTATTCTATATGTACACACTGCAGTACAACTAATCTTAAACCACCAACTATCTTTTTTTGTGGGGAAAAAATTGTTCTTTCTCTCTATTTTTGGTCCACGTCAGTTTAGCCTGTTCTTCTCGTGGCTCTGTCTCCTCTCTAGGTTAATACAGAGCAAATCCTCTTTCCCCCTTGCTCCCTCCCTCCATCTCCCTGTGTGTTAACAGGTAGGGAATTAGCACTTGGCTTACTCTGCTGAGTGTATTCCTACCGCCCTAAAATCCCCCACAATGCCTTTCAGCTTCTAGAACATCCCTGCCAAAACAGGGACAGGTAGGCATCTGACATGTGCGTTGACTGAACACACCAATTCCAGACTACACACATTAGAAACTAGAGACTGAAGAGGCAACATACCAAATACCATTCTTACACATTTTCTAAAGGGTATACGTTTTTCCAAACTACAATTTCTTGAATGGATTTTGATCAGTGTTCAACATAGTGTATGCAGATAGTGGCCACTACGCTCAATAACTTAAATATTATTCTTCAAATATCACAATATGTGGAATAACAATAAGTCTACAACTACATAAAAGTTGCAGTCATGTGTATCAGGCCTTTTTTGTGCAATTCCAAATCCTTTAAAGAACTGGAAATTATGTAATTGTGTAATTAATAATTCTCCATACATTTCTAGACCTGCACAGGAACCCTGTAATTAAACAACAGCTATTACGGTCATTTATCCAAAACCAGGAATGAAAGGCGTGAAGCCATCCTCTCTTTAAACGGACTGATCAGCGAATGTATGGAGCTTTCTCTATGAAAGATATGTCTCCTGACATAAATCAAGGAATCAATGTAGTTATGAAAATTAAATCTTTATATTTTGTTCAACTCTTAAAGTTTCAATAAAAAACAGAATTGTTCAATACTGTAATACAGTTAGTCTAATTGTTCAACTAAAAAACTAAACAATAAATACAACAAACAGCCAAAATGCCTAAATACAACCCTTGTAGATTTCGGGGTGTACATGTCCATGTTTCCTCAATGTTCAACATTACATTTATATAAACATTGGTAGGGACTCATCTGTTCACTGAAGGAGATTCAGGGTGAAAAAAAACAATATAATAATTGACTGGATTCATTTCTACATCAAAACCAGTATGAAACTGTTCCTATCAAATGAGCAGTGGCTTCACTTAAGATGTGATGTCGTATATTGATGTTGAGCTCACAACTGTGATCTCCTTCACAGATGAACTCTGGTACTGGACAACCCAGTTCAACTCTTGTAGAGCCTGTGTCACATCCCTGAGTGTCCCTTTCAACGTGACTCTGTGAGTGATACCTCTAAAGAGCTCTCTGAAAGCCTAGATTTGCTGGACCAGTCCTGAGCAGTATCTAATATCACACAGTTCTGTAATGTCACTAGCTGAGCCTGTCTCAGCCGCCCCATCAGGCGAGCGTTCCTCAGACGGTCACACTGTTCCGGCTGTGTTGAGGCCACTGGAGATGGTCTCGTATCCAACAGAGACCAGGGTGAGGACGTTGTTCTCCACATCATCTGGCTTGCACTGCTCTGCTTGAGTTTCAACAGGACCGAGAGCTCCATTTTCCGGCCGCATCTTCTTCCTGCCTCTACCCCGCCCCTTGCCCTTTGACATGACCTTCCCGTGCCCTTT
>CABFOQ010053504.1:0-20633 GCA_900660455.1 Gephyroberyx darwinii
ATAAGATGTGTTTTTTTTTTTTTTTTTTTTTGGTGTAAGAGCTCATTTTTCATTTCCTGTTCTCTGGAGCACTCTGCACTGTTAACACTTACAGATTAACTGATGCCCAGTTTATCTGTGTATAAGTGCAGCAGCTCTCTTAGCACTGTGTGCAGATCCCCTGTTACTGAGTGTTAGTGGCGCTGGGTAGAATGCCAAGTATAACCACCTCATGCCTCCAGTGGCCTGACGGACACCAGCAAGACTGTGCGTGGGCCACCACCGAGTGCTCTTACTGCCAGCTCTCTGATGGATTAATTGCTCATATCATTCATCTTCAACAAAAGGGCTGCACCTGAAGGGGACTTTGAGAAACTCTTCTTATGCTCGCTGTGGAAACACTAACATAACTGCATGGTTTCCTTTTTTTCCTCCATCACTTTTCCCTTGAAACATTCTTTAAACCAAGAGTCATTACTGTCAGTCAATAGAGTGGCCCCACAGGTAGAGTGGTGCAGTTGTGTTGTAGTTCTAGCATGCTGTTCCCCACTCAATCTTCCCAATATGCCGCTGTAAATTTCACATTGTGTCATGATGCTGGGTCAAGATGAGTGAGATGAAACATTTTTGCACGAGTTCCTGCACAGTATGGTCGCTCATCTCTTATACATCTTAATGTCAATCATTAAATGACCTGGAATGCAACTTATTACACCCCCTACCATGCCACAGAAGACATCACGTTAACTTTAGAGTCATATTAACAAAAGGCTTTGAGCAGTCTGGAGTGTGCAGATACAAAAGGCTACCATTCATTTTGGTTTTTTTATTATTATTCTGACATTCCTGCAGTCTTTTTGTGCTGCCACGAAAAAGAATGGTGTCCCATTTCCTGTTGAATTCACAGAAAATGAGATTGCAGTGACAAATTACTGTAGATGGTACATAATGAGAGTTTTATTCTCTTTGTGCTCTCTGGAATGCCTTTTCATCTCTGCCTAAATAAGAAAGATATACAAAATCAATCCCGCAAACTGCTGTTGCTGTGTTCACACTGGAGCTATGCTGTAAAGATACCTTTCAGATTACTGTGTGACTTTGGATGACCATAGACCTGCACTTTAGACTGTTTACATGTTTCATATAGATAATGAAAGGAATTTCATATAGATAATTCCATATAGATAATGATTAGAATGAATGCTCCAGTGTGATTTTTAACCTCTGATAACGCAACACCCTTTCTGTGCAGGAGACATATCTGTGTTTTGCCAAGGACCATAAATAAACAATAAAAAGAAATCATCTAATCTATATGGACACGATGGCTTTTCTCACTCACCTTTCTCAGCAGTATGCATTAGTGATATTTCAACATTAAAGGAACTATTGCATATACAATCTAGTTTAATACTCATCAGAGAGAAAGCATATTACATACAGATTCATATGCCAGTGCAGCTAAACTCAATACCTTGTGAGTCTTTTTTCCTCTGAGGGTTGCTTCTTCTCACATACTAAACATTTCTCACCATAGACCACAGAGACAAAAGGATCTACACTATATGGCCAAAACTCAGTGGATACCCCTACTAATTATTGAGTTCAGGTGTTTCAGCCACCCTGTTTTTCAGGGTTTGGGCTTGGCCCCTTAGTTCCAGTGAAGGGTAATCTTAATGCTACAGGATACCAAGACATTTTAGCCAATCAGGCGCTTCCAACATTGTGGCAACAGTTTGGGGAAGGCCCTTTGCTGTTCCAGCATGACTGTGTCCCTGTGCACAAAGCGAGGTCCATAAAGACATGGTTAGACCAGTTTGGTGTGGAGGAACTCGATTGGCCTGTACAGAGCCCCTTGAACACCTTTGGGAGGAATTAGAAAGCTGATTGTGAGCCAGGCCTTCTTGTCCAACATCACTGCCTGACCTCACGAATGCTCTTTTGGCTGAATGGGCACAAATTCCCACAGACACACTCCAAAAGCTTGTGGAAAGCCTTCCCAGAAGAGTGGCGGCTGTTGTAGTGGCTATACATATACATATACATACATATAGATATAGAAATTCATAGATATAGAATATAGACAGACAGATAGATATATGTAGATAAAAAGTTCTGGCTTCATAAAGAGATTAAAGTATATTCACTGTATTTGCCAAATCACTTACCTATTCCAACAGCAGCCACAGTGAGAATAATAAAAGCATTTCTCCTGAGAAAAGCTTTGACATTTGAGGGATTCAGGCATGAAGGTTTGTGACCCGAGGACTCAGAGGACTGAGGTGCATTGTGGCCTGTCTGGGATTCCCCGGCATCCTTATTCTCCGAGTCCTCCATCTGAGACAGGCCTGCACAGTTGGGTGGCATTCCTTTCATAATAAGTCCAATCAACTGGTAATGGCACCAGAAACTGAGAGAGGAAGGAAGTGTTTTAGTCTCATATTGGCATTGAGAAAATATGCCATGGCAATGAGCTCTTTGATATCCACAAAACTTCATTTGAAGTTCATTTTCAGAGGAAACAAATGTCAATTCAACCATGTCAATACATCCAGTCACAATTGAATATTAGTAATAATAATAATAAACTTGTGTAGTAAACTAACATTGTTTACATAGTGGTCTACAAAAGGCAGAAAAAATAATAAAATATTTATAAAAGCAGACAGAAATTGTAGCACTCATTCAAAATTAATAGTAGTTCAAAATAAAAACACATGAAACAACACAAGGACAAAATCAATATCCTGGAAGTTCCTCTGGCTTTCCTCAGTCTAAGAGTCCTGATGGAAAAATGGCAATCACCTTTACTCTATGAAAACTCCTGATGCATGAAGAGTTGTTGTCCAGTTGTTAGATATTTTGCCGTCAGTTCTTCTGCACTATGCTTTGACTGCAGTAATGCATCCAGTTTGAGTGCCTTCCTTTCCCTCAGGGCATAGGCGTCATCTAAAAAAATACAGTTTGTTTGTTTTCTCTTCAGATTAGAGACAGAAACTAGAGTATGAAGCACTGGGTATGAGAAAATATACTCATTGATTGGCTGACCAATTTGTGATTTTCTGCAGGACATGAGTACATTATACATTTTAAACTAAAAAATATTAAAGAAAAAAAGAATTATTATTTATACTGTTTGTTCATGATCATCCTGTTTTGAACAAGACCAGGAATAAGTTGTTTGTTCTGCCCTCATCATTTGTTCCAGAGTCACTGTGGTTCCTCAGGCCAGGCCAGGACTATATATCAACTACAACCAAGTAAATATCCAACAATGTGGTTCTTGGCTAAAACAAAGCCTGTCTCCCATCAAAAGGTCTATTTGCCCACTACAAAACCCTGGCTCCAAAGAGTGTAACCTGAGTAGTGAGCGGGGCGTTGGCCATGGAGTGGCACTAAGGGGGTTGATACCACTTGGCATGATGCTGGACGACAGCCCTTGTTCATTGTCAAAGGAGCTGCTATTCACATTGGAGAAAACGATGAAATGCTGCCATTATAATGGGGAACCAAAGGGTCCTGTGGCAGCCCGACACCTGATCTCCTCTTTGGCTCTGGCCTCCTTTTGTCCCGGTATTTCATATCTGACATATCCAGAGGCCCACAAAAGCATTTGATGTTGGAGCAGCGATGGACCTGAGGCTTGCCGTGTGCATGCTCAGACATGGGGAATAAACAGACCATCTTTACTGCACAGCAGCTAGATGCCTATCAGGTCGGTGTCACACCCTTTTAACTTTCACTTCGTCGGCCTCTGATCCTCTCAAGAGAAGTTCCACGCCTTGCTGATTGAGACAAATCGCTTCTCTCATTTTTGTGGTGCTTCTCTTACACACAACTACATCAGTGAATTTGGTTAAATACACAATAGAGGCATTGACAGACTTGTTGAGCTTCTTTTGATGGCTCGACTGTTTGCTAAGAAAATAGAGTGGAACCAGGTGCTTGCTGAAGATCACATCTTCAGGGTTGTATTCAAATCAAACAACTCAAAGCAGGTCAGGTTTGTTGATTTAGCTTCAGGAGCTTTTCACAATATCCTGATGTCCTGACCTCACTTTGGGGTCCAAAAGTGATCAGTGAGAGGACGATGCATAGAAGGACTGCATATTTATTTTGATGTAATGTATAAAACTCTGGATAGGACAGCATGTTTACATATAAAACAGTTCATTTAGTATCTTACATTATAAGAACAATTTAATTATAAGTTGGTTATATTTTCTGTCATATACTGCAGATTGTTACCATGATCTGATTGCATTTGCAGGATTGTACATATTTTACAAGAAAGGAAATTCTCAGGTGAGTTCATGGTTTTGTTTAAATTGATAATAAAATGGTATTATGTTGTATTTTTATTCAATCACTGTTTACTATAGCACACATTAGTTTATTCTGTTCTGCACCATACCATACTATGTTATTTTAAACTAGAGAAGAGATTGAGTGGCGTACCCTTCAAATGCTAGTTGGATTAGAAATAGTTCATTCATTCACTCCCTGTTTAATCTAAAATAGATTTAGATTAATAGGGAATGCAGATCAAAAGTAGCGGTTGTAACTTGTGGATTTGTTAACTGCCAACTGCCCCATAAATCCAAATCCATAATAATATGGAAGATATCTTGTAATTCAATACAAAAACGAATTCTTTTTTTAACCCTTTCCTAACACAGACTGTTCTACCGTTATCGGGATTTGGCACCGCAGCTCGTTCCTCTTGACTACACCAACCAGCCAGATGTGAAGTTACCATATGAGCTGATTGGCAGCATGCCAGAGCTGAAGGTAGACCCGCTGGCCCGCACACACCCAGCAGACCCGCTCTCCCTGTGTTGCCAATCCATAATTAATGGCCAACTAATCGACAGAAGTCTTTGAAAGGTTATATGTTACCTGACACTTTTAAACTTGAAGAAAGCTGGTGGGTCCCCGTAGGGCACACTTTGGTGGGGCCGGGACAATTATGTGCCTCTTTACACACAATGACAGGTAAAGGTAAACACAAATATTAGCGCTGGTCTCTGACGTCCCCTGAAAAAGGGAGAGTGGGTCTGTGAGTATCATGCTTCCTCCATGCAATCGTTCATTATTCCACATGATGGCACTTTTATTTGTTTATTTGGATTTGAAAGATTCGACAACATGAAATGGCCAAACAGCAGAGCAATACAACCAGGCAACGCACTCAAAACTAAACTGTACAGTTACCAATTCACGGCCCCTTATGATTAACTACATTGAATTGTTCATTGAGATCAAGTGTGATCAGGCTGTCATGGAGGCGTCGCTTTCTCTGCTGTCCAGGACAACCCATTTCGCCAGAGGATTGCTGAGGTTTTCTCTGAGGATGGAGAGGGAAACATGACCCTGGACGACTTCCTGGACATGTTTTCGGTCCTGAGTGAGATGGCGCCGCGTGACCTGAAGGCCTACTACGCTTTTAAAATCTACGGTAAACAACATAAACAATATAGTGAAAATTAGAGGGGGAGAATTTCCACAAGTTTCACTGTTTATAATGAAAACTTGAATGAAACATAGAATAATGCCAACACTGGACCTGATTGAAGGATCTTATTGTGTGCAACAGTAACCTCTAGTACAAACTAGGTGAAAAATTATGACCTGATATTTCCCCCTAGTAAGTTTAAGTAAACCATGGACATCTTATTCTAGGTGTTTTGATATGGCAACTCACTATATTGGTTAAATGTAGGATAACAACTGGCTTGTCATTTATTCCCATCTCTACCACATATACGGTGCCAAATCACAACGCAACTGCACAGCTTTGCACGTCACTCATGATTTGCAGCAGGTTTCCATCAAGCTTCATTGCAACTTAACTTAAAGCGACAGTCCGTCTATGCTATGACAAGCTACACTGCCCTCAGGCCTGTGAAAGCAGGGGGGGGTCAGCCCCTGTAACCATAGAAAAGGTGAGGGGTTATAGAGCTGTAAGCATGATGGGAGGCACATGGGATGTTATAAATGATTAACCAGCCCATTATAGAGGCTAACGGCTTGTCAAAGCCCAGCTCTGCGCCAGTGTCCCCCCTATAATTAAGCAACGCTGAGAGATGAAGATGTTGCATACCTATGGTCATGGTCATGGGTCAAGGAAAGCTTTCATCCATTATTCAGACCTACACAAAAGAAAGAGCAAGGAAGGCAACGTTAAAAAAAAGCTCAGTTACACAGTAGTACTGAGGAAGACTAATGAGGAAGAGCTGGGTGTGTTGAATGAATGTGTTAGCCTTGACAAATGTGTTTGATGAGGGTTAGACCGATATATTGGCCTTTTTTAATATCAATATTAAACATTGGAAATTGGCCAGCCATGTCATCCACCTCCAGGTTCCTGCAGCTACCTGCAGCAGCTACAGTGAAACCTGCAATATTTTTTTATTTTCATTGTTCAATAATGTTTCTTTTGTAAATTAATATATTTAATAGCAGTAATCTATCAAAGAGTTAGAAAACCCAACAACTCACCTACCTCCTTTTCACTTCTCCTGCAAGATTTCAACAATGACGACTTCATCTGCAAGTCAGACTTGGAGAAGACGCTGAACAAACTCACCCGTAACGAGCTGACGGAGGACGAGGTGAAGATGGTCTGTGAGAAGGTGATGGACGAGGCGGACCTGGACAACGACGGACGTCTGTCACTGGAGGACTTCCAGCACATGATCGTCCGAGCCCCAGACTTCCTCAGGTACGCCTCACGTGGCATCATTCAATGAACCTGTGTGGAGTTTTCTCTCAGCATTTACCACGCTATATACTGGAGGGTAAACCCACTCACCATCATATATATATTATTTGGATATTAGATATATAGTTTCATTAATATATCAGCAGTTGTCATATCTATTCATCAATGTCTTAACTGTAAATGAGGAAATCAAACCAGAACTACTCTCATTTCTGTCCACAGCACCTTCCATATAAGAATATGAGGATATTCTTTACTCTGAAAAGCACTTAAGGATGGACTGACAATACTGAGAAATCACCAGTGAAATCCAACTCCAGCATCATATACGCGTCTCTTCTTACGGAAACATCGACATAGCACTTATTTTGATCGTGCTCTGTTCTGTTAAAACTAAAAACGCTTCATCCTGATTTTTACATTTTGGGTATTTACCTGCTGCTCTTATCCAGATCAACTCACACCGAGCGCAACAGGAAGATAAACATGTTTCTTCTGAGCATTACAGTAGACTAACACTGAAAATACCATCTATTTTTGATGCATTATGATAGTGCAAGGCTTGCTCTCAGCCGTCTTAGGTTTTTTTTTGTTTCATTTTTGCAGCGGCTGACATAAGGCAAGCCCACTGATCTGTCATGAGGTGGAAGCATCAACTAATCTATCAGGACAAGGCTCATTGGCCATGACCATCAACAGTAGATTTGTGTTTGTATCTATGGGGTTCGGTTACACCAGGCTATAAAAGAAACATCTGCCAGAATATTCCAGTGTTTCAAAGAAGGCCAATGGAGGGAGAGGCAGTCACGCTCCTTTGTGGCACCATGGGGTCAACTGACAGTGAAAAGTCTCCCCTGTCATTTTGGCCATATGGACAATCAGTCCATAAAAAAAACAGTGACTTGAAATGAAAACTCAACTTTTTTTTTTTTTTAAAGAATCGTATTTTATTAAATCAAAAGTACACATATCTACAAATTGTAGATCCATTTTCACATGGGTTTTAGAAAGTACAGTACAATTAAAGTAGATCTCTTTTTTAATGTGATATTTACAACTTTGTTTCGTTTTTCAAAATGCATTTTATTCTTCTCCCAGTGTACTTCACAATCAATGGAATGAAAATGTGATTGTAAAAAAGGGATGTACATGACATGTGACAGGTGTCTTAAAAAAAAGATATGATTTTATTTTTTTTAAAAAGGGAATCCTTTTGACCGAAAAATGCTACAACTAAAGATTTGCCACCAAAGTCTGCTCTCTATATTTCAGTATGATTTAAAGCTATCGCTCAACTGAGGAAACATCAGCATCTCCATGTGAATGTCCCGACGCCTCCTACTTGCCAATCTTCCATCATATAAAATTTAACTTGCATTGATTCAGTTTTCCAATACAGTTTTCTACAAATGGAGCATGTCCTGTTTTTGGCTCAGTGAAAGAAACAAAACAAATAACAAAACCCACACATTCAACTGTATGGGTCGACATGAACGTCTGAAAAGGACATTACACAAAAAACGCAGAGGTCCAAGTTTCACAATGCATAGCTCAATTATGAAAGAATTGAGTAGTTGTCATTAAGACAAATGGTCATGGTCGTCATGAGGTCCAAATAGATATTAAAAAGGTGCAAGCAAGCAAAAACAGGATCCCCTCTCGGTTATTGTGCATGTAGGAGCTCGTCTTTCAGACTAGCAACAAACGTAGGAAGAGAAAACGGGGGAGAATGCAAACAGTTTAAGACTTAATATCAATGTTCAATACCAGCTGAGGGTAAAAGTCCACACCACACAGGTCCAACCCATTGTAGCTTGAGTTTAAAAATACTGCTTGAAATTGGAGTTTAGGTGGTGACACACAAGGTATACTGAACCACAGGTGCCACCTAGCTGTCAAAACATGAGACTGACCACACTGAATCCCACATCAACACATCAGAACACACAATGATGCTATGAAACCTTTGTGAAGCTTTGTTTGAGTCCGGTTCGACTTACTAGGCAAAGAAAATGTTGTAAGGTAGGAAAGTAAAATTTGGAAGGGTGGTAGCTTAGAAAGAAAAGCTTACAAATTCTTGTTTTAATGGATTCTCAAAATTAGGGGCATGTTTCTCAGTGAACTAATACCAGGACAGAAGAAACAAGCAGTGAAATAGCAAGTAATTCATAGAGAGGTGTAGTAAAATTTAAGGATTATCTAGGTATGCCCATTATTACTACTATCATTATCCAATAGATCAAAAATGTTATATTTTTCAAACAAAATGTTTGTATTGCAAAACTATCACTTGGCACAGACTACACACACAATACAAGTTATTGGTAAAGTGCAAGGAGAATTGCATGGATTGGAGGGGGGGGCTCGTCCACACTGTAACATGCCAGTGAAACCACTGTCAGTAGAAACCTCAGAGTGAACCACATAGTTTAAATTGCTGCTAATGTCACCAGAGACGTCATATAGCTTGAACATGAATCAGAGCTACTACATGGGTATAATACTACTCCTCCACTCGGGTCAATTTAAAGGCAAGGAAAGACTTTAAAATGGCCTTGTTGCAGTGTATTAACCTATGGGAAATTATTTCAATAATAGTGTGAGTAGATGCTAAAAAACTCCTTAATAATGGACGTACAAGTGGGTGGCAACACAAGGTCAGCACAAACAATTACATTTGCACATATTGTACTTAAGAGTATTATTGTGTTGCCATAGGTTACACTGGAGAAAGTACGTTACCCAATGTAACAATGTTCTGCAGAGAATGGGTGTCTTTTCAAAAAACGTCATCTAGAAAGAAAGAAAAGTGGAATGTAGTCCCAGCTTTTGTGCTGCCAGCCTGCCTTCAAGCCCTTGAAAGCTACTGCAAAAAGACTTGGAGACAAACACCCTGTAGGTAAACAACAGCCATGTTTAGTCAAACCATGTGACCGTCAAGAACTACATGCAAACCAAAGAGTGTGACTCAGAGGGAAAAGTTTTTAAACCAACTCTTTGATCCTTGACTGCCTTATCCTTGATATGATTAAGTGCCCTTTTACAGAAATGAAAGTCAAACGTGCACATACTCGACGCATATGGCAACTCTGTTTCAATGGAAACGAAGCCAATCAGTCTCTGGTTGACATTTACCACATAAATGAGCAAGAGAACTAATAAGACAGCTCTAGATATCATATTTGTATTGCAATCCCAAACCCATGAGATTGATTAAATGACGTCTCCATCTAAATGGGGCTCCGCTTTTAACAGCTACCGGGTGAGTGAAGAATGGACGTGTAGTACAGAGACTAAAATCGGAGGGAAGAGCCTGTCTTTCACGTGATATGTACTATCTGCACAACACTCCTGGTTGAGTCCTCCACCAGTCAAGCAGTGTGACCCACGGAGACGCTAGATCTCCTTAAGCTGTTAAGAGATGCACCACTGGAAGTCTTCAGAAGAGGAAGAGGAAGAGGCCTCCGCTTGCTGGGAGTGTGATGGTTTGTGTGGACTGGGAGGACAGACCAGAGATAGGGAGAGGGGGAAGGGAGACGAAGTGCTAGGAGCAAGCACAGTCTAGTTGTGTCCGGCCTGCTGGTGGCCAGTATCTAAGGCCTTGGTCCTCAGAGTAGGCTACAGCGGAAGAAGCTGCTCTTTTTCTGAGGCTCTGAGATCTTCACTCCATGACTACTTCCCTGCGGTGTGTTGCCCTCCTGAAAGAAACAAAAGAACAGGTCACTGCTCTGCCATTTAGAGCAGTTTGCTCAACTGCTGCGTTCATCCGGTTTAGCTCATTTCTTTTTCTCGTCCATGACTGGAAGCCACTGACTGTTAATTGTCCGAAGTTCGGAGCTCAAAAGTTGAAAGAACGTTTAATGTTAAGATATATAAACATGTAAGATCTGATGAAATGTATTAAACAAACTATTCATGTCAGGTAAAATACTTAAGTTGAACTAGCAAAGAAACAAAAGGTTATTCTCACCAATTTTGTGTCCATTTTTGATTTGATGTCTCTAGCAAGTGTCAAAAACGCCTATGAAGAAAAACACACATAACAACGTTGTTACATTTCTGTCCCATCATTTAAGTATTTCATATCTCACCAAGAAGAATGGCTGCTTACATTTTCAACATTGATGTTGGCCTTTGCACTGGTCTCCATGAACTTGATTCCATACTCTAATGCAAGCTGAAAGAAAAAATAACAAAACGGTTCTGAATAAAAATAATTTTCAAAAGATTCAGTTTCCCGAAAGTGGGACCTAAACATCCTGTAACTGTCAAGCCAGATAACACAACTAATTCAACATAAAACAAACTCCTCACCTTCTCTCCCCTCTCTTTGGACACCTGCCGCTTGTCGTTGATGTCGCATTTGTTACCAAGGACCATCTTCTCAACATCAGCTGACGCATGCTGGGTGCAGAGAAAACAGATTAGAGTATAAACAGACTACATGTTGGCAGTCACGCAGATATTTGAAGCAGTAGTCAGCATGTAAAGGGTAGTAAATACCTCCTCTATATTCCTTATCCAGTTCTTGATATTATCAAAGGACTTCTCATTGGTGATGTCGTAGACAAGCATAATGCCCTGTAATGAAGAGCAAATTATTACATTTAATTTATAAGGTTGTTCTTGAATGGTGGCTGTGCTCAAAAGCACATTTTTTATGTTTTATTTGTCAGGTAACCCCTGAAGATGTAGACACCCACCATTGCTCCCCTGTAGTAGGCTGTTGTGATTGTTCGGAAGCGCTCCTGGCCAGCTGTGTCCCTGAAAAACAGTAGAAATTTGGCATTTGTAAGTGACCTTAAGCCAAATATCCACACTAAACTAGGCAAATGTTGAGATAGCGGGGCACTGTCCTCATATTGCTGAGTTGTGCCAAGGAAATAAAGCGAAACTTACCATATTTGTAACTTTATCTTCTTCCCATCTAGCTCTATTGTCCTAATCTTGAAATCAATGCCTGGAGGGGATAAAGGACGATCATGCCTGTTAATCATGACGTTAGCTTGCTAACTTATAGCTGACCCACTGACTGACATTGCTGTACCACTCAACAAGGTAGAGGCGGCGAATACACACTCAAGTATATGAATAAAGGGAACAAAGCTGACTTATAACGGCTGTCATGCACATCTACGGATGTCATGACTTTGCGGTTCCGTACCAGAGTGTAGACCGGACCTAAATGGCTAACGTTATCTGGCTAACCGCTAAGTTAGCTGGCAAAGGAACCGGCGTCAGCTTCAAACGCAGTCAAAGTGTAAATTATTTAAGCAAGAGCTTCATGCAATAGACATTGAAGCTCAGCGTTTACTCGTGTGCTCTCTTTTCTATGCGTTTCATTACAACTACCCCGGTGAATCACAAACGATGTATTATTGACATAGAGAAAATACTGCCATCTTTTAAGCTAGCGTAACTGGCTTCCCAGCAAATAGCCGGGGCCGCAGAGACTGACACTCGACGTTTTGTAAACATAGACACAAAGGCACAGTTTACATCAAGAGAGTCATACCTATAGTTGAAATAAACGTTGAGTTAAAGGCATCTTCTGAAAACCTGAACAGAACACAGGTCTTGCCGACACCGGAGTCCCCGATTAACAGTAATTTAAACAAATAGTCGTACGTCTTCGCCATACTTGATATTATTGCGGAAATCCCGCCCGGCGAAGCGGTGAAGTGAATGTACGGAAATGACGCCCCCTGTCGGCTAGAAATTTCCCAGCAGTGCGCTTCTGGGGCCCCATGTTCTTCTTCTTCAGTTTTGTTTTACGGCGGTTGGCAAACAACTTAAAGGTGCATTACCGCCACCTATTGAGCGTGGACTAGGGGTTTACAGTGTAATTAACAAAAAACCTAAAAAATCCTAATGATAGACTAGACTATTTCTTTTTGACGTGATTTACAGATTCTTCTTCACCACATTCATTACATCTTCCATTATTATATCTATTAATCAAAAAGTATTATTTAAGGCCGTGTGACCAACCCTTAGTCTGGAAAAAGCAATGCTAAATCAAAGGAGTCATTCTGAATACACAGCGACCTTTGCTTTCTCTCTTCCACTCCTCTTGTGGTCTCCTTTTAATACAGCTTTTAATTAATGCTTTACTGATATACATCAAATGGATAAGTTGGATAATTATTATGATAATAATAATTATAATTATTATTCCTTGCACTAGTTGTACGTATATATTTTTTGTATATTTCTCCTTCTTTTTATATATTTTGAGGATCTTTTTTATACAGCTGATTGCCCTTAAATTTGTTTATCTCTCTCTTGTTCTGTACTGCTGCATAACTGCAATTTCCCCTCGGGGACAATAAAGAGCCATCTAATCTAAACATTTAGAGCTTGCTTAGCACATTTGTCTGTCTTTTTCCCTTTAATTCTGACATAGAATCTATATGAACACAACATTCAGAACAACTCTTTGAATAGTGACAATAGTATTTTGGATATGATGTCTTGTCTGCTTCTTGAATTGCAGTATTCTAAACTCATACTCAAGATGCATGAGAATCAGAACAAATTAAAGCAAGCGTCATAGCCATCAATTCACATTTCTGAATTGATGGCTATGGCAATGTTCCTCATCTTCATTCCTTGTCATCTTCAGAAGTTCTATATTTACCATGGCGGTATAACTGGAAGAGCAACTATTGGACTTTATCCCCTCTTAATAATCACATCTCTCTCATCTTCTTCTTCACAATCCACCATAAACTTTTAGGTTGCCCTTTCTCATGCTCCCAACATGGCTCAGTGACAGCTATTGTAGGATGGTTTCCTTTGCGTCATTGTAATTTAACCCAATACGCCATTCTCAACCATTGTCTCATCCTCAACCACTGAGATCTAAAGGCCTTTCCTGCAGAATATAATATAGCACACCCGCTCTTTTCCAAAAATAGGATTAACTCTCCTGTGCGCTTCCATGTGAAACCAAAAGATGTTGATGTCCAGCAATGGTCTTGTCGTCCTTTCTCTCCATAGTGAGAATACTTCCATCCAGACAAGGTAATGAATGGGACCAACCATACAGGGCCAGCCTGGTACCACATCTCCATTATGTGTTTGGCAAATTCACTTTATCAGCAAAGCACACTGACTATGCAATATGGATCATGTAAAGCTGAGGATCCCTCTATGGTTAAGGTAGGCTGACATCACATCACATAGGCCTACAACACCCAAAAACACAAGCATGCACAGGCACAGGCACACACTCACCCATACTTACACACATACAGTGTCCACACCACACAGAAGTCATTTCATCCTCCTCTTCATCATCGTCATCACCAGTTTTATTTGTGCTAAGAGTTCTGTCTACAACATCATCCAGCACAGAAGCTGAATATCGGTATCGATACCAGTATGGACCCAAAACCATTAAAAAAACATAAATATAAAAAAAGGGGTGCAAAAGTTTTCACAAACAAAAGTAAGAGTGAAAACCCAATTACAGAAAATGGATGGAATGTAGAAAATATCTTATAAGCATGGACTGGTGGCTTTTCTCTGTTGCTCATTCTTCTTGATGTTTTACAAGCTACTCAGCTCTTGCAGCGTTTGGTCCAGGACTTGATGCATTCCCATGTTTTCCTCTTTTGCAGTTGATAGGTTGACTGTGATAAAAACAAAAGTAGCAGTAGGAATAGGACAATAGCTAAGTTAGAGGACAGATCAGTCAGTTCACATGATGTTACTGAAATAAGATATCCAATGAACTTCAACTGTGAATATAAACCAACAAGTTGTAATGTACTAACTAGTGTAATAACAATATTGTTCCTATTAATAAAGCCTGAAGAAGACAATATAACTTTGATTGTTCAAAGAGGAGGAACAATAAAGGAAAATTTGAAAATTAGATTTGAATTTGAAAGACAGAAGACAGGGACAGGGTAAAATAGAAATATTTTTATTGAGCTTTAGTTTAATGGGAAGGGAGCGGGGAGGAGCAAGAGCACAGGGAGAAAAAAAGAGGCAAAGTGTTTCCAAACAAGGATGGAAACAGACAGTAAGTCAAACCATAGCAGGCTGAATGCAAGCTTTACATGGTGTTCATATCATTGAGGGCATGATCCAGCTCCTCGCTGATAGCCTTGTATTTCAGCTTCTGAGTATACAGTTCATCTGCAGGTCAAAGGTCAGGCATTGGCAGAGCGGAAACAGGTGGAGCAGTTTCAGAGGAAAATGTAGAGTGGTACAGAATCAACAAAGGGAAACCAGAGAGAGAGAAAGAAAGTTAACGAAAGTTTGAAAAAATAAAGGTTGAGTAAAGAAACAATGCGGATCACTGCAGGAAGGAAAGAAAGATGAAGTGTTGAAAACCACTGAGGCGTACCTTCTAGGTCATCTATGCTCTTTTCCAGCTTAGCCACTGTCCTTTCTGCAAACTCAGCACGGGTTTCCGCCTTTGGAAAGAAAATATCGAGGTGAAGAACGATCATTTAGATGTCGCTCATGTGAAAATAGAGCTTGGGCAGACATGTACCCACCTCTTTAAGTTTGTCATTCAGCGTTTTGATCTCATCCTCATATTTGTCTTCTTTTTCAGAGTACTACAGAGACAGAGACATCGTTGAAGAACATCGTTTCGTCACCAAAACGCTACACAGCAAAATGTGTGATAGGAAACAAAGCACAGGGATGCAGTGGAAGGTAAACCCATCTAAACTGAGTTTGTACATCTTTGTATTTGTGAAAAAGGGCTTTTTCAAAATTTCAGTCTCAGCCTTCATGTTATAAATATAAAAAATAGTATACATTAGAGCAAATTGACATAAAATGTGCCCTGTTAAAGACAATTACATGTGAATTAATGCTATTCTGAAAATGTACTTCTTTTTGGCTGCTGGAGTTATTATTAACAGATTAACCACCTTTTTATTTACTATTAAACTACTGAAAAAGTACAAATGGATAGGGACGTTGGTACTCAGCAACTATAGTATACCGTTAAGGTGCTCTTGAGCAAGACACTTAAGCCTGTGCTACTGCAGTGGAGCTGCTCGGTGGCCAACGGTAGAAAACTGTAGTTGTACTAGGAAACTCCAAGGTGTGAATTTGTGCAACTGTGTTAATGTGAAGCATGTGAGTGTTGGTGGAAAACAGCATCATGCTCAGTCAAGTTTCCCTGGATAAATAGAGGTTAAAAGAAACACTTGCCTTGTCAGACTGAGCCTCTAGGGACTTAAGATTGTTGGTGACATTCTTAAGCTCCTCCTCCAGGTCGCCACACTTGCTGCACGAATGGAGACATACATCTTTTATACTTTCCAGTGGTTATTACCTTAGATGGTATAGGTTTGAAATGCTAAAAACCCATGATGCTTTGCCATTGCAACAGATTCATGACACACAAAAACAACACACTCAGTCGCTGTCAAGACACGCACAGACTTGCAGAGCTCCATGTAATTGTGCTTACAGTTCTGAGATTTCTGCCCTCTCTTCTGCTCTCTCCAGCTCACCCTCAAGGATCACCAGTTTACGAGCAACCTGAAACAGGAGAAAGAATAAAATACAAAACAACATCAGCTTTTTCAATGATCTGAAGACTGACAGTGAACTAAAATGAGGAACTTTCTGCCCGTACCTCCTCATATTTGCGGTCAGCCTCCTCAGCTATGTGTTTGGCTTCTTTGAGTTGCATCTCCTGAATCTCCATCTTCTCCTCGTCCTTCATCGCTCTGTTCTCTATCACCTTCATGCCTCTGGTGATGGATGAGATACACAGGGTTAGCCGTTAGTGCAACAATTCACAAAACACCTTCAGAAGATGTTGCATCAATGAGCCAAATGCTGAAGGTGACAATAAAATGATTTTATAAAAGTGATAAGACATCTCAAATACTTGTCATCAGGATTGGGCTCAAGTCACTTTCAATTCAATCAATTCAAATTGTAAATTGAAGCTACAAGTCATTTGCTAATGATAGATGCTTCACTCTAGATAATTACTTTATAGTCTGAATATAATAACCTATTTTTGATCAAAGGTTTTTTTTACTTCCTGAATTGGCCAATTTGAGTTGAACCTAACCATGTTGCTTGTATTGCGAAATATAACACAGAGCAAACTCTTACACCACACATTTTCCAATGTTAATGAGTGAAATTAATAAGTTAATGTTAAATTAACCCTGACGATTTGGCTGCTGCGCTGGGGTCAGTATTGAGTCTCACCTCTCACTCTCATCTGCAGCCTTCTCAGCCTCCTCCAGTTTCTGCAGTGCTGTGGCCAGTCTCTCCTGGGCCCGGTCCAATTCCTCCTCCACCAGCTGGATCCTGCGGTTCAAAGACGCCACATCGCCCTCAGCCTAGGAGCACCGGAGAGAGGTCAGAGGTCAGAGGTCAGCCTGGAAAGGGGCCACTGCTCAGGAAGGCCAAAAGGCTTTAATTTCAGAAATGTCTCTTAAGGTTCAGATTAGGCATACGTCTTCAGTAAGGGGCGTAGGTTGGGTGTATCTGTGATCAGTTGATGTGTAATTCATTTCATTGGTGAAAAGTAAGATGAGTTCCAGCTTTATTTTCCAGAAAATGCAGAGGAAACCACATTCACTCTGCCTCCATATTTCACTACAACAAAGACCTTTTGACTAAGCCTTGTAAAATGTGCTGATGCAGAGTAATGAAAGACAGATATATTAAGTGCTACAGCTGTCCTGAGTCTGTAATGTAAACGCACTGTATTTTAGGGTTGAGACACACTGCTACTTCTCAGTCTGTTTCCTGTGTGAGTGATAGCACAGATAACCATATCTGCTCTCTCTTCCTGTGCAGGGAGGGAGAATGAGAGCTTCCTATGTCAGATATATGTAAAATGTCATTCAAGTTGAGAGAGGCTGTTTAGTTGCTGTATAAAACAGTAATGCAGATGGGGAAAATAATGTTAACGTATGTATTTCCTGCTATGAACACATATTGACTAGGCCTGACTATCCCAGGATTTACAACACAACAGCCAAGTCTTAATTGGGATACTCCCTAGGGCGCTCGATACCTTTACGAAAAAGAACTCAATCCTATGATAAATTATAAGATATTATCCAACTATCACAGCAAAACTACAAGTCACTATAGGAATATTATAGGAATATTATTGGGATTTTCCGTCAGAGTCTGCCTGTCCAGATTTGTGTTTATATCATTATCTAAAGACGCACTACAGGTAGGTGAGCGTCAATAATAACTTTTTAAATGTATCTCAAGTCGAAGTAATGATAAGTAATCTCACTTTTTCGCGCAGTTCCCGTTCACTGTCCAAATCTCTTTGTACTTCCAATGCGCGATCCTCTGCATCATCCGCCTGTTGCTGAAGCGCATGGATTTTCTTCTTCACCGCTTCCATGATATCGAAACTTGGTTTTATTAGAAGTAAATAGGAGTCAAAAACTAGAGTAGATTACGTTTTAGTCTATCCGAACTTTATAAGTTGCTGCCTACAGTTTCTTTAAGAAAACTTTTTTAAGGGAGGAAGTCAAGGACGTGCAGTGGTGGGATGGGAGGAAAAAAAGGGCTGGGAGTTTTCAGGAAATTTATGGCCAGATCCTCCAATCCTGGGAAGAAGCTTGTCTCAGATGACATCACAGGATTTAGGAGGGGAAGGCTCCTAGCAGTTTTTTTCTCCACAAAAGAGGTGTGTTTGTGCGAGGGCATTTGACTCTTCCATTGTGGACTTATATGGCAAGTGTAAGGTGTTGCTTAGGGTGCATTTTTCTACACCGATTAGAGCGAGAGAGGGAGGGGGAGAGAGATAGAGAGAGACAGCGAGAGAGGAGAAGAAAGAGAGACTTATAGAAATTGAAGGTTCAAAGGTTTATTTCCAGAACAGGGAGGGGCGCGTGTGTGTGTGTGTGTGTGTGTGTGTGGGTGTAATACCCTTTGACAAGGGATATCGACCTGCAGCTGGGTGGAATGTAAATTGTTTTGGGTGCAGAAATGACCTGCAGCCATTGGGTGGCGACACATTCCTTCAGCGCTCCCTTTACCCCGCCTCATTTTCCCGAGTAGGATTTCTATTCTCTCTTTCTAAATCTATCAAAACACTTTCAGCCTTTTTTGGTGCTAAAATTGGGATTAGATTATATCAAACCAGACTACTCGCACACAAGTAGTCAAAGAGTTCACAAGAAGAGGGGGTGCAGGACACGGCGGCAAAAACACTATCTGATAGATCATCTGCGACCTTTGACCTTAGGGACCTTATCTCAACCGCTTTCACTTGGACCAGTTTCACAGTTGCTTTTGTTGTTATCCTTGATCATTATGAGATGCAGGTATGTTTTTAATACAACAGAGAGAACCAGTCCCAGTCGGCTCCCATCTGCCTCGGGGGTTATTCCAACTTCTCTCACTGAATCTTTGCTGTTAGATCAATAAGAGATCTTGAATCAAATCTCAATAGCGAAATGTTTGAGCAATGTAGATCTAATCGTGGAATTTGGTTATTATTGTCTCAAATAGGTCGTTTTTTAAAGATGCACGATCATTTCCCCACTGTGCATCAACAAGGTACGTACTGTAAGGCCAAACAGAGGAGATTGTAATATCCCCACCGGAAAGAGGCCACAGCATTGATTTCATTAGACACTGGAGTATGGGGTTCTCTGTTTGCTTAAGCTGCATTCCTCGGATTCCTGGCCGGCTGCAGGCTGGCCTAGCCTCGTCTGTGGCTGCTGCTTGAGAAATATCTCCGTTAGAGACCGACTGTGAGCCACCACTGGTGCTCAACAATGAATGAACAGATCTGAGGATACCAGGGTTAGTCGTATCTGAAGGGTTTGTTCGTAACGTTATTTTAGAGCAGCCTGTTTAGGTCAAGTTGCGGTTGATCAGTAGGCGTTGAATAGCAGCTTGAAAGAGGCTGTGAAGTGGACTTTGATGTAAATAGTTCTTTGTTTGTGACAGATAAACGTGTGTGTGTTTAATGCACTCAGAGCTCAGGAATTCGGCCTTGAATTGCCTGGTTATCTTTGTAATCCAATCTATCAAGCAGTCTCAAAAGGCCATCTTGATTTTTTTTTGTTGTTTGTTTCCCTGTTTGTTTTCTTTTGTTTGTTTTGAGGTGAAAAGTGTCTTGGTGTTGATTGTCTCAGCTCTACAAATTAATAATGTGCATCTCTTCTTCCTGTTTTTAAAAAAATAATTATATATTTTTATGTTATATATTTTTTCTGCTTTTTAATCATTCTGTTTCTGTGTTTAATCATAGTGCAACTAAACTAAACTAAACTAAACTAAACTAAACTAAACTAAACTAAACTGAACTGAACTAAACTAAACTAAACTAAACTAAACTAAACTGAACTGAACTGAACTAAACTAAACTGAATTGAACTGAACTAAACTAAACTAAACTAAACTAAACTAAACTGAACTAAACTAAACTAAACTAAACTAAACTAAACTAAACTGAACTGAACTAAACTGAAATGAATTGAACTAAACTAAACTAAACTAAACTAAACTGAACTAAACTAAACTAAACTAAACTAAACTAAACTAAACTGAACTGAACTGAACTGAACTGAACTAAACTAAACTAAACTAAACTAAACTAAACTAAACTAAACTGAACTGAACTGAACTAAACTAAACTAAACTAAACTAAACTAAACTGAAATGAACTAAACTAAACTAAACTAAACTAAACTAAACTAAACTAAACTAAACTGAACTGAACTGAACTGAACTAAACTAAACTAAACTAAACTAAACTAAACTAAACTAAACTGAAGTGAACTGAACTAAACTAAACTAAACTAAACTAAACTGAACTGAACTGAACTGATCTGAACTGAACTAAACTAAACTAAACTAAACTAAACTGAACTGAACTGAACTGAACTGAACTAAACTAAACTAAACTAAACTAAACTAAACTAAACTGAAGTGAACTAAACTAAACTAA
>CABFOQ010053513.1:7334-27541 GCA_900660455.1 Gephyroberyx darwinii
GTTAGACAGTGCTCCCCACCACCATCATCACAACACCAAATGAGGGAATATCTCTAGGCAGAGAGAGAGAGAGAGAGAGAGAGAGAGAGAGAGAGAGAGAGAAAACAAATTTATGATTCTATGCTCCAAACTCCTAGCACATTTTTGTAACAAAGTGGCTAAAATCTAACCTAACCTTTTCAATGATTCAATTCAAATCATGATCCTCTGCTTCCAACACAGGGAACAACTTGTAGCTCACGGGTTTCTTCTACAACAGGTTCCATCATGTAGGCTAGTTTCCGGTGACATTCCAGTCAGAGAACGGACTTCCTGGTCATGACAATGCATTCAGTTACTACTGCTTTGGACAGCGGAACAGCCCAGAGATCGGATACAAAGTTCTCTAGACAAGCCTTCTTGTTCTTTAGGCATTTTCCTAACTTTGCTTAGCTACCACATTGAAAGAAGGAAATATATCAGCTCTTTCGCAATGGCCAGTACTGTCTACGACATTAAACATTCTTCTGAAGCAAATGCACACCTGAAAAAACGTTGCTGTTGTTAGCCTGCCCAGCACCCATCAAGTTTAGGCCAAATCTCTGTCAGCTGGACACCGAAATAACCCTGCAGCTTAATGAATCTCCATTTAGCCTGTCATCTGCCAGCCAAAGTGTAGCAAGAATGTATGGAGATCACAGAGAGTGAGGACAGGAGGCATTGGAGTAAAGGCCTCGGAGGCTGCTTTCAGCACTATTTACTAAACACTCTGATGTATAGCCAACAGGGCAAGGTACTATTCCACTCCATCTAGCACACTATGCTGAATGTCTGTGTCATGACAAACTGTAAGTGAGAAACACTTCAATTATATACTGTATATGGTTTCAGGTGGCTAGCTGGATGTTTTTTTCCCCACTCCACAAACCTATGTCTGTTGAGAGAATGGGATACTGGGATACTGATACTGGGATACAGATTGGAAAACAGTGAACAGCAGTTGCTATAAAAGGGGAGTGGGTACCATTGGGTGAATCCACCCCAGCAACCATCTACGATCATGCATCTTCCAACCGCCAAATCCCATGACAGTCCCTTCACTGTCTGTCCTTTCTGACTGGGGCTAAAGGCTTTTCACCCCAATCAGCGGGAGAGTAGGAAGCAGATGGGTGGTGGGATGGGGGGGAAACAGCCCTGTTCCGCTCTGCGCTACAATAAAGGAGGAAAGAGACTCCAATAGCTATTCACAATCCACCGGCAGTGCTGAGGCTTGTTGTTCAATGAAAGCCACTGACTGCACTGTAGCTTTGGGACTGATGCAAACATTTATTTCACTTATGCAGTGCTTCTTTAACATTGATTTAGCTGCAGTGGCCCCCACAGCTAGGAAAATCAAAATACAATAATTCATCATCTAGCCTTATTTATAAGCCTGTACCCCAAAAATAACAATTACAGCATAACAGGCCATATATCATGAGAGAAATATCCAAATATGAGTGGCTCTTAGACTAATGAATATCTATGGAACCTTAAATCTAACCGTAAGGATATGTTATCATCTGCATGCAAGCGGTTGTACATTAACCAAGCTGTTATTTATGTTTTGAAAAGCCAAGAATTAACAATAGTTTCAGTGTGATAAAGGTAAGGCAGAGAATATTCACTGTTAGGTAGTACAGTAAGAAATAGTGTGTGTGTGTGTGTGTCAAGTTTACTTATATAGCCCTTTATCACAAACAAGCCTCAAAAGGACTTTACAAGCGTAGCCGGGTCAAGCTGATAGACAATCATATTTATGATGCAATAAGTTAACAATTATCAATCAAATTATGACAATTAAGATGTTTACAGAATATGATCAGAACAGAGTGTAGAGTAACAGGTTGAAGGGGACTGAAAGGATTTAACAGAGTGGAGGACATAGCAAGTGTACGTAATCTGCCTAAAGTAGCCTAACCTGGCCGGCACTACCAGCCTAAGACCTCTATGAAGTCAAGGAAAAACTCTAGAAAGAAACCCTAGAGGAGAAAGGAGAAAGTCAGGCTACACATGTGGTCCTTGACCGTGTGTATTTGCCTGGTTCACAATGCAATTGTCATTTAGAATAATGTCACATCGACAAAAGCCAGAATCTAACCTTATTTACCAAGTGTTTTGCACTCCTGAAGAGAGTGGATTGAGCAAATCTGGGATTGGCCAGGTTAAATAGTAACAGACAAGTAACAGATAAGCAGATCACTAACAAGTGATGAGGATGGTTTGGGTTAACTTACAAGCATGCTATAAAACAAACAATAACTACAGACTGTGTCCAGCAATAGGCATACGCTATTCAGCAAAACATTGTTGACTATGGAATAAAAAAGTAGACAGAAACGGTGTATGAGTCCTTTGGTGCTCATTACCAATGATTACAATTAAAGAACCTTCCCATGTACAGTAACAATGACAGATCACATTTGCACACAAGGTACTTTACTTTGAATCAAAGGAAATGGCCTGTGATTTCTACAAAGCACTCCAACTGTCAAAATGTCTGCTGTCGAAAGTAAGGCACCTGACTAGCTAGACACAGACTGTAATTCAATTTTCAACGAATACAACATGCTTAAAGTCAAGTAAATCAACTCAAATGTTGATTTTGCCAAGCGAGACCTACTGGGACAGTCGCGGTCACACTGTATGAAAATGACCTCTTGGGTAACAGTAATGTACTGACAGTGATTGGCTTGGCTATAATATACAATACATTTTCTCTGTTTAATAAGTGTGAGTGCTTCATCCTTATTGTCAGTTATCTGTAAACATGGATTTTCGAGGCCTAGACTGATGTTAACGTTTGTTGGAAAAGTGTGCAAACAAAGTAACTGTTGGGATATTAGGGAACACCCCCGCCCCCTCTCCGAGATCTGCTAATGGAAATATCCTGCTTAAAGTCTGCTAGCTAAGTTCGATAACTGGCTAGACTTCTAGTTAAGTTATATAACTAGTTAGGGGATACGGAACGCACAACAATTTAACGCACATGCGAGGAAGTACATTATTTTGTTTACACTTTCAACCAGCTGGATAGCAAATGCTTGCCTAGCTAGCTTAGATCAGATTTGGCTAGCAAAGGCTAACGCCAACTTTATCGCCAAAAGAGTTGCTCACTAACTGAGCTGTGGGAAGGCTTGGCTTGTTTGTTTATTTGTTTGTTTGCTGGACAGCTAAAATACAAATTTGCGTACATAACCAACAGGTAAATATAACTTTATCTGACACCAGAAGAGGCAATCTGCTGACCTTGTGTTTCGATAAAGAGAATTTACAGGCTAGCTTAGAAAGCTGGACGGCTAGCTTTACGATAGCCTCGAAGAGGAGGAAGTTCTGGTCTCTGATATTAACCTAGCCTAGTCTAGCTCTAAACTCATTCTTATCCGCACTTACCGTTAAATTTTCTTGATTGTGCCTTTACTGCAAAGCAACATTGTACACTGCTCTCTCGATTTGTCCGTGCGTAAAACAAAGGTGCCTTAGTTGGAAAATTGTTGCAGAAAACTTCGATGAGCAATCAAGGGACATTCCCCGAGTCTCTGACTGTCGCCAAGCCAGAAAACGCATCTACCGTTACAAAACAGAAAGCAAATTAATACTTCCGGTCTTAAATTGTCTTTTTTTCAAAATAAAAGATATCATGGGACACGTTATAGTGCAAGGTTTTCAGAGTGTATCAAAATTGAAAGAAATATTTGAGGGAACTTGTGGGGGAAACTGTGATAAAAGAATATAAAATTGTTTTGAGTTTATTTCCATATACATGGAAGATTTTTTGCTCATACTGTGTAAAACGATTGACATATTTGACTGCAAAACAATCAAAAACAGATAAACACAAAACCCATACCGGACAACCTAAGAGAGGATGACTATCAAAAACTTGCTATAATAGAATAATATAATATAATATATAACCGTGCTATATATCAATCAATCAATCTGGCCTTTGACTGCACCTAACACTATTGTCCAAACTATTGTCAAACCAGCATAAGTAATTTAGATAGTTTAGAAGACTGCCAAACATTTAAAACCAGAGACTTAAACACATCAAACAACTGTGTTCTGTTGTAAATCTCATAATGTATTTTCGTGGTCAAGTTCTGTGCTTTTATTTGAAAGGCAAATTGTTAAACCGGAATACTTCTTTATGCTAGCACCTGTGAACTTGACACGTTTCCCTGCCTGTCCCAGTGCCTTCTAACAACAGCAGTTGTCTAGTTGTGGGATTATTGCCACCCTGTGGCCATCGAAGAGTTGTTTCCCTCCGATAGGGACACGGTCTGATAACCCAGTTAATCCAGCCACACTACACATTTTTGTTGATGAAAGGATGAAATACCTTGTTTACTTGTTGCCTGATATTGCTCTCTTCCCTGCTTGCTTTCTTTAGGTCATCACATATGTCAACAACGCCCCCTTATCTGCTGCTTTCTTACACCGTTCTTTTGCCTCTTTAAATTTTAAAACTTTCTGTGGAGTTTGTTTTTTGTTTTGTTAATGCTTGTGTGTTTCTTACATGTATGATGTGATATTTCCTCTACTTAACAACATTTATATGGTGTTCTAAATTGACAATAGCAGAATCTTGTGTTGAGTTGTTTTTATCTGTCATGTGTAGACCAGAAGTGCTCCCAGAATAATTTGATGATCAAGCCTTAGATGCCATACTTAAAGTATACTGAGTTTTAGTTTTGGGAAGAACAATTAGGGGTCTTTATACCCGGGGCATGTTCAGACCCATCTAGCATTTAACCAAGCTGACAATATCCCATGAGGCTTTTCTCCACTCTGTTCCTTAGCAACATGGCTCAAAGGGAAGTAAATGGAGGTAAGATAACAGACCACTCAACTGATCCTATACCCTTGGCCACAGCACAAAGGAAACATTGTCCCATATTTCACATATTTGTCTTTAGTGAAAAGGGAAACTGTGAATATACAGGCGCTCTGTAACATTAGAAATACTGCTGTTGACCTTTAATCAGTCTCATAAGTATCGGATTACTGCACTTTGTTTTAAAGATGCCGTGGAATGAGAATCACATTTCCCAGTCTCTCTTGTTTGTCAGTGTCAATGTTAAATTACAAAAATATTATAAACGTCAGTGGTGTGGCCCTTGAGAAACTATCCCTCGACAGAATCAAACTGTTTTAGATATCCAACATACTTCCCAGTAAAAATGAGGTCAAATAAAAAAAGATTTAAATGAACTCTCTAAACAGTATGCATAGTTAGTGAGCTGCCCTAAAATCTGTCAGACTGTAACCAAGAACAGTGTGAAAGAGAGAGACAGGAGACAAGCAGTAAGATTGCATATAAATGTAATTATCAGTTACTGGTGGAATCTATAAGTAGTGGAAACGAGAGCATTTTGGCCATTGTTGAGGAATATTTTTTTCTCTGTTGAATTGACTTGTGGATAAATGCACTATGGTCAAATTAATCATATACTTTTTCATGCAGCAATGTAAATGCTAATCAAAATTTTAGAATTTGAAGTATTAGAAGCATTTAGAGTCCCCAGTGTACACTTTCTACACAGACCTGGTTAGGCAGGCCGCCATCAAGCTGTCAGTGTAACCCATGTAGACAGGGAGGGGGCATATCTGAATCTAAATGTAAAAAGAAATTGTTATGTTCAATTGGGTGAAATGCTGTAGTAGTCACTCAAAACACACTATAAATTTAATGTCAGGAAAAGCAGGAATTAGTGATTTATCACCAAGGTTTTAACAATTTGGCAATAATATATACATTTGATCCTATATAGGATTTTACATTTTTAACATTTACATTTTTTGTTACATTTACAAATCCAGCAATAGGCCAGAAATTCACTGTTTTGTTCCTGGTACAGTTCTATCATGAACTGGAGTGAACTGGACTCTGTTGATGCCGGAGACTATAAACATAGCGTAGTCTCCTACACTGCAGTTGATCTGCAGTTAAATAAAGATACAGCTGTGTAGCCAACGTCTCATTGTGACTCTGCAAACCCAGTCACTGTGTCATGGCCATACCCAGATCTACCAATCACAACCAACATTCATATCTTGGATATTTCTAGCCCCTAGAGATAAGCATTGTTATACTATTTAGTTGACCAGGTGGGAGATATAAATTTGTGTGTTACCTAAGACTAATCCACATGACCGAGTCTCCATGTAAACAGCCTTCTGCAGGCATAACCAACAGGTTTAGCAGTTTCTCTAACTGGTACTGCCCTAATAAGTGAATATTATTGAATGGCAAGAGGAGGCATCACTTTTTTCGAATAGAAAATATCATTTGGGATTTTTATCGTCTGTTATCTTCTAACTGGACAACTGTTAGGCCTAAGAATTTAAAAATAAAACCAATAAACATAACCCACGTTCTCAAATTAATGTATATGAAAAATAGTTACTTTAAATGAAAATGAAAATCATTTTTCAAAGGGTATAAAATGGTAACTAAAATTATATGGATGTATTCTAAATAAATATACTTCAGCTTCCGTTGTTAGCAACGAGGTTTGACATCTCGTTTGTTCAATAATCTCTTGAGCTACTCGGTACTGCTAAAACTCTTTGCCTGGTTTGACAGCTACCGAAGGACCCCTGTTAGCGCATGCGCACAGAGCTCCCTTCTTTAGATGTCAACTGCACCAGAGATAACGGACAAACATTTAGCGAGTGCGCTAGCACAGGCGAATCATTTTCTTTGACGAAAAGCTTCTTTGAATAAAGTAATGAGGTAGATAGCCAGACAAATAATTACATCTATCTTTACTGCAATAGACTGCTATTGCCACATTGAAAATGGACCAGGAATTTGAAGACGTGGATTCAGAGGGCCGGTGGCAAAACCTATACATAGTAAGTCTGTTAGCTTAGCATAGCTAACAGGGATGATAGCTTACTTATTACTAGTGCTCGTTCAAGCGCGCATTTAAGTTAGCCAGCTAGATAGCTTGGCTAGCTAATCAAAGCTATGTGAGATTGTCGTTGATTTCTAACGTCAGCCACCTAGCTCGTCTTTCCTCGCTTATCTCGCTCTATCTTTCCATTCTGTTATGTCTCCAGCCAGCTATAAGTTTTGTCCATTTGTAAATGTACAGCCGTACTTTTTGCCTGGTAACGTAGCGTTAAACGTTAACGTAAACTCCCTGTCATATGAGCGCCTGCGCATGTGGTTGAAGCGCTGTCTATATCTAGTTTAATTATGTACCCGCAAACTTTTACTCTTTTACCTTAAAGTCCACTCCATAAGTTCATTCGGCTTCATAGAGTCGTGTTCAAGCTTGCTGTCAGGAGTAGCTAAGGTGCATAGACTAACCTTATGTATCCGGGATGTGATTTTGGACAGACATTTCATATAGGATATTTACTGTCTTCCTGCTTTTGTTGTATTCTACTTTACACTTGACTACAATGATGTATGCTCATATCAGTGCACGGGTGTTGGGTGGGGTTAAACTCGACAGTAGTTTGACATACAATTTGATTATAGACTTATTTGCATGTTGTGCTTTTTTCCATGATCGACACAGGAACTTAGAGCCTTGTCTTGTCTCTAAATCATCTTTGAACTGTCCTCAGGAAATCAGGAACCAGTCCCACGAATGCTCCTACAAAGTCGCAAAGTATCCAGAGAATCGCAATCGCAACAGATATAGAGATGTCAATCCATGTAAGCAAAACTTTGTCTTTGTTAACTCAAACTTTGAATGATTTTTTTCTCCACATCTCTAACCATGTGCGTTTACCAATCCCTAATCCTTAAATGTTTTCTCTCTCTCACTTCTTCCAGTTGATCACAGTCGAGTGAAGCTGGAGAACACAGAGAATGACTACATCAACGCCAGTCTAGTAGTGATGGAGGAAGCCCAGAGAAGTTACATATTGACTCAGGCAAGTCCAAGGCTGACATGAAGCACATTCAAGTTTATTAGAAAGCACTGTGGTTTAAAATGGTTGTTGGATTACTGAATATTTTCAGTTTTTCTGAACCCACCACCAGCCAAGTTGGCCTTGATATAAATCAAAGCTAACTAAAGGCTAACATTACACATGATTAGAAGATGTTAGAATAGACTGGCATGATCTTGGATAAATTTGTGACACCAATTTACAGGAGCCCCACAAGGTTATGTCTTCACCCCACATTGAACATTTAATAGTATCATGGCTGTAAAGCTAAGTGCTAATTTGGACTCTGTAGGGGAAATAAGTAAGGAGAAACAACCATTAAAGTTATTCATGTGATTTTGTCTAACCATGACCACAAATATATGAGACTGGGTGATAATAATTCAGACCCTTTTTACCAAATGATATTGCCAACCATGTATTGGATACTGCCTTAGTAATTTAAAGCCAAGCAAACATTGTACAGTTAAACCTGACAATAAGATATCAAAGCTCTGGTGATGTTTGTGGGTTGCACTGGAGAATTTGACAACAAGCTGTCATTTCTTTTAGAATGCAATCTTGCATTCAACGTTTTGGCAAACTACTTTGATGATTGCTAACTTGGATGAAATGAATGTGCTACAAGAAGTTTGGTGAGATGAGGCAAAGCCAGCTTGTTTCCTTCATTAACAGTGTACTAAAGCATTATAGCGAACTAAACAAATATTGGACATATTTAAGTGAACCCACAATCAGTCTCCCCGTCACACAATAACAAATTGATAAAAAGAGTTTATTTGAAAAATCAAGGTATTGCTTTCATCAGTCCAAACACGTGGGCACCTTGAAATGGTAGAAACAGAAACTGCTGTAGTTCTTTAACTGTTGTATGATAAGGCTGGAAATGCCCTCAAAATATCCAAAGTTCACAGTCATGTTATTTTACATACCAGGAAGTCAACAGAGCCAAACATTAAACACTGTGTTGGTGTATTAGTATTGTTTATGTCCTCAAAATGAAGCATTCCATTGTATTTTGTTACACGTGACAAAAAAAGCAAACTTGAATTTCAGACTTGACGCTAACACGATATTTCCCCATTGCCATTGTTTATGCTAACCAAACTGTATTATTCAAGACACATTTGTGACATTTGAGACGTTGGGCTTTACAGAGTGCAGTGTTTTCCTCACCTTAAACACATCGTATGTGGCAACAAACCTGACCTTAAAGTGAACTTTCTCCTGCGCAGTTACATTGAAGATAAAGCCTCAGTCTGTTGCTCAGCTAATATATTCTATGAATCTAATATATTATTGGTGCCTGAAGGATCCCACACATTTCCATTGTAAATGACTTCCCACTGGACTCCTTTCCTCCTGCTGTGTAACTAATGGCCGTGTGTTTATGCGTGTGTGTGTGTGTGTGTGTGTGTGTGTGTGTGTGTGTCTGTCTGTCTGTCATCCACAGGGCCCCCTCAGGAACACCTGTGGACACTTTTGGCTGATGATCTGGGAGCAGAAGACCAAGGCAGTCATCATGCTGAACAGAGTCATAGAGAAAGGCTCAGTAAGCATACACAAAACAAACACATCATATTTGTGGTTTCGACATGTGTCCACTTGTCTGGCACATACGCACATACACACACACTAGCTAGACCAGACTGCAGAAGCTACAGAAAGACCAGGCAACCACATAGACCAACTAGTCCACAGTAACACACACACAGTATTGTTGAGAAGCTCTGCAACATTCTGACTGATTCATATCATGTAAATAATTTGTGCAATTTGTAATGATAAATGGGGTTATTTCTTAGGAATTTCTTTTCTAGGAATTATGGTTGAATGAATGCTATTGTGAGCAGGCATGATAAATTCAGTGTTTTGAGAGGGTTGTCACTGACATGTGAGGAACTGGGATGCAGACCACCCTCTCAATTCCTCCTCTCAATTCCTCCTGTGATGTGCTGACTAAACACACATACGTATGTGTGTACCCAGTGCAGCTCAGATAATTCTCTCTCTCGCTCTCTCGCTCTCGTGCTCTCTCGCTCTCGTGCTCTCTCGCGCTCTCTCTCGTGCGCTCTCTCACTCACTTGGTAAAGCAGCTGGAGTGGATCACGTTGGGGGTCATGAGATTCTCCCCCTGCGTCTCTTTTCTGAGAAATAGAAGATGATGAGTACTTAGTCTATAAATATTAACCTCACAAGGATCTGATTTTTATTTAGGCTAGCTTTCCCATTCCTCGGTATGATGGTGGTATGATAGAATAATCTTCACCAGTCTTGGACGTTGTGCATTTAATAAGAAAGATGAGTGTGAGATGTTAGTTGTATGTATGTAGTTGTAGTCAGCATGAATATTTGCTATAGTATTTGACCACAGCATTGAAAGATGTCTAGCTGTTCCTTGAGAAGGATTGCTAACACATAGCACAAGTCACACTTAGCACAACAATGAATTGGTTTTGAATCGAGCAGGGCTTCTCCAAGCTTTCCCCCAGGATTCAATGACAATGTGTAACATTAGGATATATGAATTTTAACTCTGTGACCTAGATTTGATTTTTTTTCCCACTGCTGGATAACAGAAACAAACAAAAGATACAGCTATGGGTCATTTATAGTTGAAACTGAAGCTGTTTTCCCCCTGAGTAAGTGCAGTCTGTTGCAACCCTGGGGAATGAGACAGGTTTTGCAATAAGAACGTAACACCACGGACAAGCAGTGTAGTTGACCTGAAAATAGTTTATTTAAACTAGGGAGAGGGGGCTGGGAACAAACCAACAAATTCTTCTCTGGTCGGAGGGTTCCTTTGTCTACAGGGTGCTTCTCCTAATCACACAGGGTATCTGTATCTGGGAAATGGAGGGAGACAGCTGTGAGTGTGTGCTAGGGCTGGCTGCTCTGAGGTCCTGGGTGCTTGTCCCTCACTCTACATGGGGGTGAGCACTGCGACGAACTGAGAACAGTCAGAGCTCTTCTTTAGCTTAACCTCAAACACATGGGTAGTTTCCAAGCATGGTCAGCTGCTTTCAGTATCACTTAGAGAGGTGCCAAAACAGTCGAGTAGTTGTTTTAATGTGGTTAATCTTCCTTGAATCTGCCTCCATCAGGTGTATTTCTTTGTCAGATTTCTCATTACTTTGGCATCTCTTTCTCTGTTTTTCTCTCTTTGTGTTTCTTTTTCTCTCTCTGACAGGAGAAGTGTGCTCAGTACTGGCCCACGGCCGAGGAGAGGGAGATGGCCTTTCGAGACACACGTTTTGTGGTTACACTGCTGTCAGAAGAGGTCAAGTCTTATTACACCACCAGAGTGTTGGAGCTACAAAATGCTAACGTAAGCCATAGCATTTATTACGGGACTGCTCTGTGAAAGGTGGCAATGGATGACTGAAGTTTGGTTCTACTTGAAACAAATGTTTCAGTGGCATCCCACCAAGCTGTATCACATACAACTGAGTAGAGCTTGCTAATATTGACAAGCTTACATTGCTTCTGTCATTGCTCACTTGTCCTTTTAAAGCCAGTTAGAGAATTTAAATCCTCTCAAAGAAAAGCAGCACTCTTTGACTGAGCGATAGTAGAGTAGTTCTGCCTCTGATTGAATGATCTAATGATGCATGACAACTGTGCAAAATAACATAGTAGAAGTGCCCAGATCTACTTTACATCAGAATAGAGACAACATTATCAGGAAAATCAAGGGGTTATGGATGAGGCTTCCTGAAGCTTTGGTACAAATGAAAGAAATATGTGGAGTAACTTGTGAGGCTGGATGATGCCTGTCTACTTGGTAGACTGTATAAATGAATACAAACTGCCCCGCTCCTGCCACAGTGACTTAACTTGTTTTCTACTCTGCCCAAATGTACTACCATTGAGGTAGTTCAGAGTATAGAACGTATTATTACATTTTTTTTTTTTTAAATTTTTTTGTATGTTTACATTTTTTTTAATCAGACTGACTTTGATTTGGGAAACGTGTCTTGCTAGTTCTGCTGTGCCATGTGTAGCATTCTTTTAAATTGATATTGTCTATTCCTATTTTTGATTAGTCAAAAAACAAACAGTTCATGCTTGTTGTTTTTTTGTTAACATCAGTTATATTTTTAAGTTGGTTGGTCTTTTGTCTCCTCTCTTAAAGACAGGGGAGAAGAGAGAGATCTACCACTTTCATTACACCACGTGGCCCGACTTTGGTGTTCCTGAGTCCCCAGCGTCCTTCCTAAACTTCCTCTACAAGGTTCGGGAGTCGTGCTCATTGGGGGCGGACCACGGGCCGGCTGTGGTGCACTGCAGTGCTGGGATTGGACGCTCTGGGACGTTCTCCCTAGTGGACACTTGTCTGGTCCTGGTAATCCCTGCCTCTTCACTCCTTCGGGGTTAGAATTTTCACAGTGACCAGCCTTCAAATGTTGTGGCATTTTGAATTTTAGTTTTTCTTCACCAGTCACAGCACATTTCCCCCGGCATTACCAGGGAAACCTAAATAATGCTAGTAAAAAGTCCAAACTTTGAATGCCAAATGGCAAATGCCAAATGTCACAAGTATGAATTCCTTACAGTATATTTAGTGTTTAGCAAGTGGCCATGAATTAAGATGGTAAAATTGTCAATCTAGTGTGAGTCATTCACAGACAAGCAATATGTAATCTCTGTTGAAAGGGAAAGCAGGCACGGTTCTCATATGAAGATGCAATGAAGATACAATGAAAAACAAAGACATTTTTAAGGTCTACAGAAAATGGGGTTTGTCAAGCTATAGGCCAGTTCATTAAACTCTAGCCGTTTTGTTATTATCATATTGATAGATTCCTGAGGGATGCTGACCAGCCATTTTATGGCTAAATAAAATGCCACTACAAGGCATCCTGGTGGCTTACATGATGCGTAACATGCTGTTACACTGCTGTATGTTTGAGTCTGCACCACAATCTTGGTTGCATGTCATGCCCCCTCTCCCTATCTTCTTTCTCCCCACTGTACTTTCCAGTAAAGCAGAGTTCCCTATAAAATAATTTTCAAAAATAAAGTGGCGTAGTGAACAAAAGTAACAGTGAAACTCAAATTGTCAAAGTATTCCTTTAATATTATTTCTGCCTCCTCTTCACTAGGGACTATCTATAATCCCAAGTAAAATATTGAAACATTTCTTATGTTCTTTGAAAAAGAATTAGCCCTAGGAATAATGTTAATATTAAGGATTCATCTAAATAGTCAACTAATTGATCAAGAGCTTCACAGTTGACTGCAATTAGGGGCAAGATTGGATTTTCAGTAGAACAGTGTTCTAAATTTAAAATTATCTTTTTAAGTTATTCTTGTGTTCCACAATTGGAAACAAAAAGTGGTCAGCCTACAAATAGAATCAATAATAATAATCACTCAATGTGCTTAATAGAATAGAGTACAGACCAGACTAATCAGTCACTAAATATAGAGTGATGCATCATTTCTCTTGGTTAATAGGGAGTTTATGTTGGTTAGCTTAGCCAAGTTATATTTTCCTCTCCAGATGGAGAAAAGGAAAGACCTGTCATCAGTGGACATCAAAGGCATCCTCTTGGACATGAGGAAGTACCGTATGGGCCTGATCCAGACCCCTGACCAGCTTCGCTTCTCCTACATGGCTGTCCTGGAAGGAGCCAAGTACATCATGGGAGACTCCTCTGTACAGGTACCAGCACCACCCACACTCTGGTGCACACATTCAATCACTTGTTCAAACACACTCTCTCTGTCACATAAACTTTCTCTCTTTCTTTCTCCTTCCGCCTTTCTTTCACTCGGTATCCTCTCTTTCACATTCACTGAGTGAAGTATTCTTTTTGGCTATAGTCCCAGAGCTCCATTTAGTCAGGGCTTTTCATGTTTCCGCAGTGTCAAGATCCAGGAAGCTGTTACACATATAAATACTAGTGTCTTTCATTGGATTCTACACATTCACTTGAGTAGGAAACCCAGGCTGTTCATATAAGGAGAAAGAGACTATAGCCTCCAACTCTGAGTAAATTTATAGATGTAAAGACCTTTGGGTTTAGACATCATAGGATTGAAGGGCCATGCTTGCCTAGCAGGGTTTTTCCTGTCTCAAAATCAGGCAAAGGCAGTAACTCAGCTTAACCAAAATATCTTGTACACGTGTATGTGCCCTCTTCTGGCCCTCACTCACCCCTTGTTGTAGTAGTCAGTAAATCTGTAACTCTAGGATTGATAAAATGAGGACTAATAACATTGTATTTAAAATTAACTAATTAAAACAGTGGTAAAGTGGTGGTAGTGGCTGACTATACTATATATTATAATATATATATATATATATATATATATATATATATATACACACACATATATATATATATATATACATTTTCAGCAACCATCACTCCTGTGTTCCAATGGCACATTGTGTTAGCTAATCCAAGTTTATCATGTTAAAAGGCTAATTGATCATTGAAAACTGTTGTGCTGATTAAAGAAGCAATAACATTGGCCTTCCTTAGGCTAGTTGAGTATCTGGAGCATCAGCATTTGTGGGTTTGATTATAGTCTCAACATGAACAGAAAAGAAGAACTTTCTTCTGAAACTCGTCAGCCTATTCTTGTTCTGAGAAATGAAGGCTACTCCATGAGAGACATTACCAAGAAACTGGAGATCTCATACAACGGTGTGTACTACTCCCTTCACAGAACAGCACAAACTGGCTCTAACCAGAATAGAAAGAGAAGGGAGGCCCCGGTGCACAACTGAGCAAGAGGACAAGTAATAAATCATTTCCCGGTTAATGTGAGTGGAAAACGCTAGTCACAGTGGATTGAGGCTCTCTCAGTCCTACCACTACATTTTGTTGTAGGTGGCTAAATTACCTCTTCATATTGGCTGCTGTAGTAAACCAAGATCTGTGAGGCTGGGAAATTCATTCATGTAACAGTACAACATCAGAAAACTGGCAAAGGCAGACCAGCGTTTTTCTTGCATCTCCTTCCGGTTGACCTGCATCACATAGTGAGGATGGAGCATTTTTTTCCTCTCCAAACTGGTGCACATTGGCGTGTGTGTCTCTTTACCTTTGGTAGGCAGATTAGACATTGCTGTGTTGAGTCTGTGTATTCAATATAGATGCAGTAAATAAATTGATGCCTGATTGATTTTATATTTTATCCCAATAGCGGATGCAGAAGTCTACACAGCTTATGTGGATGCCAAAACATGCTTACCTCTCAATTCAATTCTGTAAATGATTTTAAACAATCTAGAGTAACATAACTCCATTAAGGTCAATAAAATATTAAGATGGCTCTACCACAACAAATACTTTTCAGTTGATATCCTGATCTGATTAAATTCATGAAAAGAGTCTCAGGTGCAGATGGACAGTCAACATGTTATGGAATTGCAACCAGTCGGTTGCAGTGAATGAGAAAGAACCTTGCTCTACTGTGACTCGCGTTTTCTACTCACATTAAGTAGAAAACGTTAACCATACCATATAGATATAGATGGAAGATTCATTTCCTATGTAAATATATATAAGGCTCCAACATTTGCAAAGGAATAGTTCAAGAGCAGTTTTTATTGGTTTAAAAAAAACTCTTAAAAGATTAGGGTGAGGTTGTCTATGTAAGCTGTTCTGAGGTCAGTTTTGCAATTTCCCCCACAAATGGCTTAGGTTAGCTTAGGTGCTTAGGTGGGGAAGCCGATCCTTAGTTAGCATTCAAGCACATCTTCACCCTAGTCTGTGAGAGAGACATCATTTCAACACTGTTGACTCTGAGAGGAGGAGCCCAGGCAGGCTACTCCACCCCCTTCTGGTGCGGGGTTGTTACAGGCCCTCGTCCGAGTCTTCCTCCCTGACTGACAGGATGACCACGCCCCCCAGCAGGACCATGACCCATCTGTCTTGGTATCTGTTAAACGAAAAGAGGTGACTTTAAGAAACAACTTATTCCTACTTTACAGTAAATAACAAAAAGGTTTGGATTCAGCATTCAATAAATGTGTGCATCTATCAGAACTCTACTTAGAATCAGCCAGCAAAGGGAGAATCCTCCCTATCCAATGGAAATATGTATACTTGATCTAGAGACTCTGCAACACATGTACAAGAGTCTATACGACAGATTGCATTTAACATTTCACCTTTGCGAGTCTCTTCACAGGCCTCTCCATAGTAGCCTGGCTTGCAAATGCAGCGACAGGAGGTACCCGAGAGGGCAGGAATCCCGTTGTGCTTACAGGGGGCACAGCGACAGGAGTTGAATTGTAGCAGATACTCATCCCAGGCCCTCCGCAAATTGGACAGCCTCTCGCCTACGTGGTCAGCAGCTGTGCTGAGACGCACTAGCTCATAGATTGGCATGGTCTGGGTCATGGGAGGGAGATAGGAATGGGCAGAGTGAAGAAGAAAGAAAGAAAGAAAGAAGAAAGAGGACAATTGATGGAGGCAGAAGAGATGGAGAGATGGCAAAGAGAGAGATTGGACAAGAGAGGTGGGTTAGGTTACCATGGGTGACAATTATGAACCATAAAAAATTTTTTTTTTTCTTCTTCTAATTATTACTAATACATATGACAAATTCTCAATAATATATGTCACCTCATGCTCGATGAGTGCTGGGTTGTACTTGAGGGATGCTCCCCATCTCTTGTAGGTGTCAGGGTCCTTGATAACCAATAGACCAGCGCCGGTTTCTGTGATGCCCCCCTTCACTAGCGTAATGATGTCCTCGATAACTTTCGACTCAGAGTGTTCACCTACGTTTCAATAAGAAAATCATTACTATAACATAAACAATTTATAATAACCGACCTTAATATCACCATCATCGTCCATCAATATCATGATAGTTTAAAAAAGTTTGTTCATAAAATAGCAAATAAATCAATTATTAGCAATTATGTTATTATACAAAAAATGGAATAGATGTAACAAATAGATAATTGAAGATAAAGATAATTGAAACCAATATGTATAATACAATAATAAAGTAAAATATTTATTATCAGAAAACAAATTAACCATTAAATACTATCTCTCGCTATTTTATAACTGTCTCACCTTTTTCGTAGTCTATATCTTTCGAACAAGTTTGACCACGTGCTGTGAGATCTACAGACACCTGGTTGCCAAGAGGACTGCCTATACCAATGGAGGCACCAATGCATCTCCCAACTTCCTCTTTATGAACCTCTGCAAAAGTGAGATAAAAGTTAGGAACAAGAAAAACGTATTCATGAGTATGAGCACATGATGGGGGCGCATTGTAGCACCTAGGAATTCTGGACACAATACCACCACATGTTTACACGAAACAAAGCTAAAACTCACAAGAAAGATCACATTGATTAAAAAAAATATGAAGCCCACAGTACTAGAATGTGCCAAGGCCGTTTGGTTGACAACCACGATGTATTCCAGGGTCCCTCCCATAGTTCCTTCAGTGACATAGTGGGTGCCAAATGTGTTGAGGAAACGGGAGTACAGCCCGAAGTCGTACTGCTCTGGGAGCTCCATGAGCGACACGTACATATCCTCATGAAGCATCAACTTATCGCTCCTCATCTTGAACTTGGCCGTTTGCACTTTGGAAAAAAGCCTAATGAACCCCAGTTCCTGAAGACCAAAAGACCAACATTTTTAGCTGAAGTGGAGAGTGGACTGAAAAATTGTACTCAAGTAAAAGATAAAAACAAAGTTCACTATAATGCAAAAAGTATTTAGTTTCTTTCAAACAAAAAACATTAAAATTTTTCTCATGCAACATATACTTCTATCTTAGTGGGCCACACCACATGGTCAATGATGCCATCAAATTAAAAAGGTACCAAAGAAAATTGATTGCTGAACACACACAACTACACTTCACCTGGCTTTTATATTGTGTTATGTTCGTGAAAGCCTTGGATTCTTCACTTCCATGCAGTCCCACTTCCACATACTGGATCCCGACCGTGACGCCGGCATTGAAAGAACTATCGGTTTTCCTTGCGTTTAATACGCTCACCATGTCCTCGTAGTATTCTTCTGACCCCTCAGAAGTAGCTTGAGTCTGCAACAGTTCACAATTTCTGTCAAAATCAACAGCCCATTTAATAAGCTGTATAAAGGAACTGATAAAACGTAATTTTACAATACCATAAAATGGTATGTATGGTAGTTGTAAGGTTTTCGGTAGTTTTTCTCATCTTCATTGTACTGCAGGTTCTCACAGAAGGAGTCATAGGTGAATTTCCTCCAGTCGCCATTATAGACATATTCACACTGTCCTCCGAAGTACTTTGGGTCAACAACCTGATCCACGAATTCTCCAGTCAAGACATTGTAGCTAGGTAAAGTAAATAATAGGCATTAAGATGATTAAATGATCAATGATTAAATCAATGATAGTGTGGGCTTACTAGTGAAATCATATATCAACAGTACAGTGGTGCCTGATATTCCCTCTCTAATGCTAGTTTGTATATAGGTTTGTCTTTATTGTGCATTGTGAGATTGCTTCATCATATATAGACGTTGACGACACTGACTGGACTGTATTGATTAGTACTGATCTATTTTTAATGCATGGCTTTGCATCGTCCTTTAACCTTTGGCTCTCACTGGGAGTCAGTTCGCTCCGCAGGGACCACAAAGTCAGTAAAGTGATGTAATATCAATGCAGTATTTACCCCTGAACGCCACGCTCAGCACCCGGGATAGGCATAAAGGTGGAACACTTGTCCTCTCTGTGGGTGACCTGCTCACAGCTGTCCTCATCAGAATCATCTTCACAGTCAAACTCTCCATTACAGCGAAGAGACTGACTGATGCAGCGTCCTGCAAGGACAGAGAAACAGTCACACACACACAAAGACACACAGAGTTACATGCACACGTACGGACTCTCAAACACATGCACACGCAGACCTTTCTCACACAGCATAAAGAGGATGGGTTGTGTGAATGGTTGTACATGCCTGTTGTATTGCAGGTGAAGCTCTCGCCACAGTAATCTGGCTCCACACACTGTGTGGTTGCCCTTGGACATGCCAGCTTGTCCCAGAGATTCTCGAAACAGTCTGACCCGCTAAACTGAGAAGGCTTCTCCAAGTATCGGAAACGGAACTAAGATGGACAGGGTGAAAAACGTTATCAGTTCAAATCACAAAATAAGCGAGTGTTCCCATTCCCCAAGCTATAGATTCATATAGAAACAGATTAGAAGTAGGCCACACATGATAGTTAATATTTATGTTAATGGTTAATGGTATTATTCTAAAACTAAACTGATATGTTAAGTTTATGATTAAGATTAAGAAGTAACTATGAACTGATGATAATCAAATAACATCAAATTATTAGGGAGCAGTTCAAATTAAAGGCTAAAAATAACATGGCAGAATCAAGGCCCCCTTTTTAGTGATCTTCTTAGAGCAGGAGTGCTGATCTAAGAGAATCATTGCTCCCTTTGGTCCCATTGATCACGTCATCCACAACAAACTAACCACTGATAACAGGTCAACACTTTTAACCTGAGGTGTCTGACAAACAACTGTCCAACTTCAGACACAACGTTTGTTAGTGAGATTTCTATAGTTTCCCCCTGCTGTACAAACAATGCATTCATAAAAACAAAAAGGTTTTCATCAAGGTTTCAATTTGACGGCAACAAATAACTAATTTGTGTACAGAGAAAATACCTCACGGAGGCCACTGTTACCTTTTTGTCTGTGCAGGAATTACAAGGACTCCAAGATGCCCAATTCCCCACTTTACAGTTGATGGGTATCGGCTTGTCTACAGCTCTGGCCCTCCTCATAGCAGGCATTGCAGCCTCACTGACCAAAAATACCCCAAACCCATACCCATATAATTACAATTCCAGTTCAAATAGCCACTGGAATATCACTGAATCAGTATAATTTAGCAAATGTAAAAAGGTAAAAAGGCAGTGCATATAAAGGGGAAATACTGCACCTGTTCTCAGCAGTGGTCCATGGGTTGAAAAGCAGATACAGTGTGCATAAACCCAAGAGTGTATGAATTAATCTACCCATATTGAAGATGATTAAAATCTCACAAGACACAGAGTGACTGTTGTCATCCTGAAGGGACTTCTACCAATGCAGTCGGACCAGCTAGAGTGAATGATTGATGAAGGGTAAACACATGCTCTTACAACAGTATTTCTCGTAATGATCTAACCCCCTCTCCCGCCACCACCCCCACACACAGTCAGAACACACCATCCCACCACACACACACACACACACACACGCACACACACACATGCATACACAA
>CABFOQ010053513.1:27809-40745 GCA_900660455.1 Gephyroberyx darwinii
GGCTGTTTATACATTTTTATCTACATTATTTCAGAAGTGCAATATGTAGTATTAAATGCTCAAATGTTTAACGTAAAAAAATACGTTAAAATGACCATTTGTTATTATCATTACTATTATTATTATTATTATTATTATTATTAACAACAACAACAACAACAATCATAATAATAATAATAATAATAATAATAATAATAATACAAATCATACACCCACTTTTGAAAGACCCGGTATTTTGAATATAGTAACAGTGGTTTCACGTACGTGAGCGTTCACGTACGTATCACACCGCGCGCAGCACGCACGTGCGTCGTACGGCCGGCAGGTTTTAATTGTTTGTATTATCAATCAGACAAGAAGTCGGTTCGATTAATTCTGCAGGAGTTGACGACAAAGTAGCCGACACAACGTCGCCGTTATGATCTAGCAAAGTTGAGACCGCTCTGCAAATGCGCAAACCACCGAAAATTGAATGTCAGTGGATGAAAAAGACGAGTTACGATGGAAGAGGTAAAAGACGTTTAAAGACGTTTCTGAATTGCTTGAGATAATATTGGCTGCAACAAGACAAGCCGTGAATCCAGACAGCTTTATTGCCCTGCCCTGTGTTTTATATATGTGGATTAGATTTGTTTTACACCACAACAGTTTATTTCTTAGTTACCACCATTCTAAATAGCACAGCATATTGATTAAGTGAAATAGAAACATTGATTTTCTGTCTCCCTAAATTAATCAGTTTCAATAAAAATGTCTTTTCTCCTGTGTAAGTAATTACCATTTGCATTGATCGATCGATTGATTGATGGCTAATGATTTACACAAGGAGGGACCAATCAACTTCAAAGCTCTGAGGGCCAAGTTTCAGGAGGAGGCCATCCTGGCTCAAACCAAAACCAATCGACCAGCTGTTGCTGAGAAGCCCAAACACCTCCTTCCTCCTGGAGGCCACTGCAGCTCTGTGGTTAGCGGCATCAACATTGCAGTAGAAAACAACACCCCAGTAGTTCCCAGGGTCATCTTCAGAGATGGGTTGCGGGCATCTGGGGGTAAGCGTCCGATTTCCTTTCCACCACAACCTCAGCAAATCTCCCTGCCGCCGGTCTGTGGTGGAGACAGCACAACAAAGCAGTCCCTCCGAGACAGACACATGCCTTTGGTGCTGCCAGTCCCACCTGTAAAAGAACAGCCTGCCACCAGAGAGCACAAACTAGAACCAGAGCCTTTGAAAGAAGTCCTGCCACAAACTAAAATCAAGAAGAAGGGTTTGCTGCTTCCCTTCAAGTCAACCAAAGCATCAAAGGTCAGTGTGGAAAGTGGAGAAGAGCCCACATATACTGATTTGACCACCAGACCTGCCAGCGCCCCTGGGGAGCTGTCCTCCATAGAGAAACAGGGGATAGAAGATGAGGTTTCTTTCCAAGGAGACCATTCGACCACAGAGTGCCCCCCGTCCAGCCCAGATATCTCCATCACCCCTCCCTCTGCAGAGACGAGTGGGGACTCAGATAACCGAATTATTAGCACCTTGGAGAGAGCTAAAAAGAAGTTCTCACGCCGACAGTTGTTGATCTACGCCAAACCAAAGAGTTTGCGTTCCAGAGACAAGCAGCTCCCTTCGCCACCAAAACATGTCGAGAGCATTGAGCCTGATCTCCCCGTGCCCCCACCAGTGTTTCTTCCACACCTGGCTTGTCTTTCGGCCCGTCCCTTCTTCAAAGCAAATGGCTCTGCACACAGTAAGTCATGCCAAGAGTACATTGTTTATTTCTTCCCATAAACTTTTGCAAAAGGTTTTTTGGCCACATCAGAACTCCAAATCCTGTGAATGATGATGTTTGGCAGTTCATGTGTTGGTGTAAATCTCAGATGTTTGTCAAACAAGCATTAATGCATTTGCTTGTTTTTTTCCCATTGGCTAGAATCTGCATTGGATAAACAGTTTTGCAAGAATCCTTCTGTAAGGCCTGATGAACATCGTCCACCTACTAGTCCTCTCAAAAAGCCTCTACCTGACCTGAAGTCACTGGGTCCTTTACCAGTAAAGCCCCCCAGACCTCCATGGGTAGATCTCAGTTGTTACTATCCAGCCACAGCCCAGGGTACATCAACTACTTTTTCCGTTTAAGTTTTTTTCTTTTCCATTTGCCTAGCTTTGCTTTTTGGTCTTCCCCTTTTTGTGGCTGCAAGCTGAATATTATTTTTCTGTGGGCAGACAAATGTTATGTTTATTTTACTTGGACATCAGTGACCGTCTATTATCCATGCTTCAATTTATATTATACTTATTTGTATGGTTGAACATCTGTTCAAGTACTGATTTTGGTTCTTTTTGCAGAGGTGTCCCCAGACTGTAGCCATCCACCAAGTGAGGAGCCAGAGTCTGAGCAACCATCCATCTCCAACCCAGTCCTGGATGCTCCAGAGTTTCCAGACTTTGAGAATTCAGAGATGGAAACAGAAACAGAGGGTGAAGCTATGGATATTGCTTCCCTAGAACTGGAGGCCTTAGAATTTGTCAACTTTGAACTTCCTGCACTGGCTGACTTCGGGGTCTCAGATTTTGAAGACCCGCAACCTGACTTGCCAGTGTGTGAGCCTGCAGAACCCGCTAGCTTTGAGCTCCAAGGTTTGAAACCTGGCAGTCATAACTTGATCTTCCCAGATCCAGCCGGCCTCCCTGACCCACTGAACCTGTCAGAGCTCCCAGAGCCTGTGGATCCAGAGCTTTGGTCTCAGAGTGAGGAGGCAATTGTAGCTCCTCTTCCCGACCCTCAAGCTGATGTGACTGATCTGGGGGCTGCTGAGCCCCACTCAGTCACAGAGGAAGCAGACCTTCCTAACCGGGCACCTGTGAACGATGGGATTCAACCACAGCCAAGGTGAGGTACTTCAAAGTCAGAGTGAATAAATAATGTAAAAATGTTCTTTTCCTAGTTGCTCCCAATTGTAATCCAAAATGTATCATCAGTCAAAATGTCCAGCTATGACATTTTGACTATTTTGCTCCCCTCTAGTGTCTGTCAGCAGGACAGTTACCTTGAAGCGAGTGATAATGTGTATGAGGATGTCGACAGCATCAACAAATTAATCTTTGGCCAGAACTCACGCAAACGCAAAGGTGGCTTCAAGAGTAAGAGTATTTGCTTAATAAAGTTTTTCCTCTCAAAATTACAGCTCTTACAGAGTTTGCCATCCATTACTCTTTAATCACTCTTTAATCATTTCTTCCAGACCCATATGCTGACAACCACCCAGTGGTAACTTTCTTTTTTTTTTTTTTTTTTTTTAAATCTCATTGAGTGTGTGATCTTCTGAGTAATGAGAGAACCATTCTATACATCCTATACAATTAACAAACTATGTGCTTACAACCCTCAGTCTGGCTAACAATCTGTGGTAAATTAAAAATCTGTTTTTTTCAAGAGGGAGGAGGCGCGTCTAAACATATGGCCTCGGAATCCGTGGTATGTCAGTTTTTAAAAATAAAAGTCCTGCGTCTTATCACTGACTGATTGATTTTCGCCAGATGGTAGGCAGCCACTGACTTGAATTGCTGTGGTTACTAAATTGCAGGGGCAGTATATCAGGAGAACATGGCCACTCGGGGCATACTCATGTCCACAGGTACGTTAGACATCTTGCCTCTCTCCCTGCTATTTTGGTAAAAATTAGTAGGCCAAATTGACCCTTATTTGACCCTCTAATTCAGTGGTTCTCAGTCCCGGTCCTCGAGACCCAGAGCCATCTAATCAGAAACTGATTCACACCGGAGATGTAAGATGAAGGCCATTAACTACCTGGTAGGATAGAAAACCAGCAGTACTCTCGGCCACGAGGAGCAGGATTGAGAGCCGCTGCTCTAATGTTTTGACATTGACTATTGTGTTCAGAATTAGATAGACAATTATTTTTCATCAGTGCACAGTTGCATATGTATTTCAGGTGGTATGTTATGTATAATCTTTATGGAAAATAAGTCTTCCGGCCATATGCTTTCAGTAAGGAACACCAAAGCCCTGACAACACTGACTACAAAGAGCAGAAAAAGAGGGAGAAGCATCGGCTGGAGAAGGAGAAAAAGGAGCTAAAGGAAAGGGAGAAGAAGGAAAATGAAATGAAAAAGAAGTTTAAGGTTGGTTGGACAATTGCCTCTGTTAGAGGTTGATAATTTCTTGACTCAAACAGTTTTTTTTTCTGGTCAACCTTTGAAAGGCTTATCGGTCGGTTGTGCTTAAATTCAATGGTTACTTCAGCTTTGCTGAGCCATTGATTGACTTGTTTGAGCGTTGCTTGCATTACATGTCATTTTGAAACCTATTCGATTTAATAAAAATAAAAAAAAAAAATAAAAAATCCTGACCACAGAACTAAATAATAATGTTACTACAGTGAAAGCAAATCTTGGCTTTTGGTTGAAACGTATATTCTCCATTTTACAATTTGTGCTCACGTGTCCTTGAGCAAGCCGCTGGATCTCTACCAGCTCCAGGATGCTTGTTCTGTAGCTTATAAAATACCATTTTATAAACGCAATAAGCCACTCAAGGCTTACAGTGATTTCTCTGCTTTGCGTCATGCCTAACAACGCCGCTTGGCTGTTCTGAAATCAATGTAAACCACGGCCTCAAGGGGCTCTCATTGCTCAGGCTTGACTCTGTAGGTGACTGGCGAGGAAGAGCCCATGTACCACGCCAAGGTGATGGTGGCCAGCAAAGTCCGCAAAAACGACCTGCCTGTGAAGAGCGGCGACACGGTCAGCATCATCCGCACCACCAACTGCCCCAAGGGCAAATGGTTGGCCCGAGATGCCAACCACAAGTGTGAGTTCAGTCATGTTGTTGTTTTAACATGAAACTTGAAAGGTAATTCTGTTAATGTTCATGTGGTGTAATCTTGGCCCAATAGTACCTGGAGGAACTGGAAAGTGTGGTTTGGTTCACATTGTCACTCAAACTGCCAAAGTTAGCCATTGCTAATGCTAAATCAATGGGGCAACCGCAACTTTTCTACTCTACTGTTTTCACATTTACAGCATAGTTTCATTAGCGTCTTGGTGTTTTCATTGACTACTGTCCTGGCTTTTGTAGATGGCTATATTTCAGTGATGAATGTGGAGCTAAATATTAAGGAGATGCTGGAGCTTGGCAAGAAGGCCCAAGCAGCTGGGAGGGGAGGCAACGTGGAGGGAGATACCATCAGTATTGGGAGCAGGTACTGGATAGCTCAGCTTCTTTAATTTCTCAATAAAAAAAGATTTGTAACCACCCCTTTGGTTTCTTATCCACTGTGTATCACCATCAATCATTCATACAGCTGTTTTTTTGTTGTTGTTTTGCAGATCCTCTAACCATCTCATGCTAACAAGCAGCTGTAAGTTTCAGTAATTTCTTCACAAAGAAATTAAGGAATATGCTGAATCTCTAGCAAATCTCTATTGGCAATTTACTCCTGTGTGACAGGGAGATTGGTTCACCTCTGTATCCAGCATTAACTTGGCAAGCTACCTTTTTATCATCTCAAAAAGCACTGTAGCATAGTAAATACTGTGAATACAAAGGTGTGAAACAGGTTGACTATTTATGAACGTATTGACTGGCAGAGTACAAGGGCACATCTGAAATCAGCCCATACAGGGGTGTGGCATACATAACTTAAATAGTGCATTTGTCATCTGCTGGCAGACGAGTTGTTTTATGATGGAGGAAGTCCGTCTAAGTTGAGGGTTTTGCCTGTTCTCCTGCCAAATCTCTATCATCAACATGCATTGTGCTTAATCAACCTTGTTTTTCCCCTCAGTCACAGATGACAGCGAGGAGTGGGCATGTGAGGACGAGACCCTGTCGCCCTCCATCGAGAGCCAGTAAGATTGATAAAACACCTGTCCTTTTGGCTCAGTGCTGTCCTTAAATCAGTGTTGCTAGATGTCAAGAGGAATGACAAAAAAACACATCAACGTCATGAGAGTATTTTTAGTTCATCGGCTACATTCCTTTTGATCTTCCTGTGGCGGTATATTTTATTATTGTGTGTCTCTTCATTCTATACTGTAGCTTCCACCAGCCGACTGTCTCACTGTCCGAGATATGTGAGTACATTTCATACCCAGGCCTTTTGAAGTGAAAACATAAGGCGTTTTTTTTATTTCATCCTTCTGGTTCAAAGAGACATGCCAGCTCTGCCTGTGGTGATTTTATGTTATCCATTGACATATGGCAGATGATAATATACCTTTTTGATGTCCACCTCTGCACCCTCCCTCCCTCTTCCCTATCACTGTCCTTCTGTAATTCACCCCATCCACCCACCTCTGTGCCTCTTGTGCTCCGTTGACAGTGTGTGGCCATGCCAGTGCCCAGCACACTCTTAGTGATGCCAACCTCGAGGATGTACACACACAGTAAGTAAAGCACACAGGCTTTAAAGTAGGTAGCTTGGCATCTTCCTTTTGCTTGCACAATACACACTGCTGGATGCACCTCTTCTCTGGAGTGTGACTGTGCTGATGCTGTATGTACATACTTTTTTTACATTTCATGTAGTTCACTCGAATTCAGGGCAACTTAAATATGTACTTACCGTCGAATAAGTGAACATTTGTGTATCATCATGAGTAGCCAAATATTGAAGATGGGGAAATTAGGGAAAACAATGCCAAGAACTAACTGAAATGTTGAAGGAATACATTTTTTAGGTTGTTGAAGATGAGGAAAGTATTTATGTATTCCGGGGTGTAACATGAAGAGTTTTCAGTCTAGTGAGTAAATGGGGAGTGTCTCTGCATCGCTGACTGCGCTATATGATTACAGTATCGACTAGATAAGTTGGTGCATTTGCTGACACCAACCCACAGTCTCTTATTCTGATCGCTTTGTTCTCTGAGCTTTCAGAGATTATGGATTAGCCTCAGGATGGCGATACACAATTTTTGGGCTATGTGGGCAATGCTTCCAGCAACGGGTAACCAAAAATGCTCCCTGGCAATAAGATGTCTGCGTGTAATTAAATGAACGATGCTGAGGCACCTCCTTGGGCTCTGTTCTGTTACTTGTCCTTTAGCCTCCTTGGGCTCTGTTCTGTTACTTGTCCTTTAGCCTCCTTGGGCTCTGTTCTGTTACTTGTCCTTTAGGACCAGACATGAAGCCCTGCAGAAACTTGCCATCTTCTTTGAGCACAACAAAGATGAATTCAGCGACGTCACTGACAACGAAGGGGCGACCCCGACAAAGTACAGTATTGTCTCCTTAACTTCAACCATTACTTCATCCAAGGTTATCATCAGTACACTATGTTGTCCTGTTGATCAACTATTACCAAAGATCCTGTTATCCTTGTTTTTTCTCCCTTCTATCCATTCTGTCCTGTATGAAGTGCTGAGCCGCCAAGTAAGTCCGCAGAGCCGACTTTTTCCACACTTGTCACCACTCATCACTCTCACTGATTATGGTGAAGCTGAGAGGAGGATACTCACTGTGCACTTTTAAGGAGTGGGATGGAAAATAACTTGTTGGGGAACTTGTGGTCATCTTATCACGTTGGACAGATTGCAGAGACAACTGTTTAGCATTAACGCAACACTCATATCTGCTTGTCTCTCCCCAGGCTTCTTGTGTGCTGCTGAGGAGCCCTCATATGCGTAGGTGTTGACAGCATGCATGTGAACCTGCACTCATCTTTATTTGTCTTGGAAGAGTATTGCTCATACTTGTCTTGATAGAAAACACACCGTGCACTTTGAGTTGTTTGGAAGTCTTGTTTCATGAGCTGTGACTAAGACTCACTGTAGGTGTTTTGTTTCCTGACAGTGACCAGGAAGTTGACTTCGCAGGCATGGAACTCCTCCCTCCCCCGCCCCTGTATGCTGACACCTTCTGACTGCTACGTCATCTAATGCATGCGATGCCAGTGTGAGAAACCTAAACTGCACAGTTCACTTTGGGGATTTGACACCATGAACCATATCCCCAATGACTACTCATAAGCCGACGATGTGAAAACCCTCTATATTCTGTTTTAACCCCTACAGTGAAGTAAAAAGGACCACGAATGGAACCACTTATGTGACTGTGCTATGGTTTACCTTTCACCTTCTTTTTTTTTTGTTCAGTTTAAGCGTGTGGTTACTTTTTGTTTTTAAGTTCTGTACACGTTTGGAGGAATGTTTCCTTTTTCCCTTTCATTATTGTTAAAAGAGTAACTGATGCACTGATTGAGTCATTGCACTTGTAGCTTTTTTTTTTTTTTGGTTTGTATATTGTTTGTGAATGTTCTTTGCATTTGAATTCTGTTTTGTTTCTGTGTTGCATCTAATGAATGTTTTCACTGATCAGTTTCCTTCTCACTTGTTGGATACAACAATCATTACAAAACATTCCTGAGATATTTGATGAATAAATAAGTGCTGCAAAAAATACTGTATCTCTTTCCATTTTCTTTTTCTACCACTTAGCTCTTTCATGGTTTTTTGGTTGGTTTACCTTATTTTTGGTTGCTTGTATTTTTGGTGACCTGGGAAATGAAGCTTATACTGCTGTTCAGGGTTCCTGATGGTCCTGGGATTTCTGAAATTTTGAGAGGTGTTTTCCAGAATTTAATTAATTCTCTGGAGAAGTTGGGGGAATATCAGGGAATTTTACAAATGGATCACTTTACATAATTACCAGCATGGATTTTCTGTTGTTTCACACATCCATTGCATTAGATGGATTTTCTGCGTTTTTTCTCCACAGCAAGCACAAATGTAGTAGAAACCAGACTGTTTATCCCTTTATAAGCTGAAAAACATCAACAAAGCAACAAGGAATAGCATTTTTATTTATGTAAAGTCATGGCATAGTAGAATATTACATCAGTGCCAAAGAGGGACCTGTCACTCCATGAGATTGTTATCGTCTGTCCCTAGATCATGTGTTTGTATGATCAACTGGGCCAGTTTTGTTGTGCACCAACTTCAGCATCAGTATGCGTGTAGGGATCTCACATCCAGTATGCCCGAAGGCGTTCGCATATGGCATTAATTGAAAGAGGAGGAGCTGTGGGCGTGGTTTCCTCGGAGGGCTGTCACGGTATCCACACAGTACCTCAAGAGACGCGTAAGAATGCTTAGAAGTTTAGAGGAAAGCGAGCTGCGACAACAAGGGAACTAATGGGTACATTGTGAAAGAGCATATTTCCACGTTAACATAGCATCGATTTGCACGACTACTCGCGAGAGAGGACCCACGCTGAATCGCTCTTCAGTCGCGCGCGCTGACAGTAGGTAGTAAGTCAACAGCGTGCCCGGGCTAGTAGCCAGTTTTTTTTTTAATTCCCTTTGATTTGACAAACATCATATTTTTTAAATGCAACGCTGCTTGATATATGAGAAGACAATGGCAGCAGAGACGAGGAACGGTGGAAGTTCACTGAACAACAATAACTGCAAAGACAACAGCAGGAGAAAGTTGCTGGTTGGAGTGGATCTCTTCTGCTTGTTTCTAGGTAAGAGTCCCACTGCATGCGATGTATTATCAATTACTGGAGACAGAATATTGCTAGAGTATTCCTGTAGGGGCTTACAGTGTGTCTATGGTCCTCAAGAGTGAATTTATAGTGACCATATCTTATTTTATGTATCGTATTTTATGTATATATCATATGTCTTCACTATAATATCCCTATAGTGACTTATAGCGCGTCTGTGGTACTCAATACTTAGTTTATAGTGACCGTAGTGTACTTCTGCTATAGTAGCATTTGATATCCCTACGGTTTTCCTTATAGTTTTGCTGTGATATCTGTGTAGCATTCTTCTAAAATGTAATTATAAGATCAGTATAGTCAATTTTCAAAAGGGAAATTCCATTTCTTCTTTTAATATAATATACATTTATTAGCCGACACAGTGTTTACTACCTGCTCGCCAAGCTGTTTCACTCCGCATTACAAAGCAACAGGTACTGCCCCATTAGTTTTGCTAAGTTGGCCCCCTTTTTTTCCCGAAAATGCGTTTATATTAGATTATATTTATATTAGAATAGTATCACACTTTTTTTCCCTCTTTCCCCTAACACATTGTTCAATAAGGTACAGTGGTAAAAATCTGCTGCCAAAGGGGAAATTGTAATGAATGAATTGCTCCAAGAGGGATACATTTCTTGGGTCCCCACCCACACCTGTACCTCTCCTTTGACTCCTTATTATATTTTCCAGAGGGTCTCACATTCCACACCAGCCAGGAATTCTCTTGAAGTGACATCTGGCATAATATATTTGTATGTCGGGAGTAATTAAGGGAAAGTGGTGAAAAGTTCAGCCATATGTTGAGCTTGCTTGATTGTATGTATGCATGCATGTGTGTTGGATGTTCATCAGGACAGGCATTAGTGATTACTCATGTGGTTGATCAGCAGCACCAGGCGCCATGGTGATGAGTTATTGAGGGTGGACGAACCTGGCATGCTTAAAGCTTAAACCCCTGCAACAAGTCTCCTGGTCCCGGGGGCCGAAACCTTTGATGGTTTGACAGCACGCTCCTTCTCTACTGGGGTCATATGTTTCCAATGTATACGTTGTGTTGGGTGACATTCCTGTTAATGGCAATGCAGGTATTGCAGAAAGCAAAGTAATGGTTGATGGAATAAGAAGAGTATATTTAAAAGTATCTACTATCTGACAAATTATCCACTTTCAGAGAGCCTCATGTTTTGCCCTGTGTGTATGTACCTGCCCACAGCGAAAGCTTGTCAACAAACCAGCAGTGTTTTTCTGGCTAAAGATGTGGTTTGAGGGGAGTGACCACAGGGAGGAAATGGTGGGCGAGTACTGGTAATTACCACTCCTCCATTCTCACACAGTGATTGCAGTTCCTGAGTCTCTCTCTCTTTCTCTCTCGTACACATGACCCATCTCCACTCATCGTAATCCCAACAGACCAAACACCCAATAAACAGAAACTCCATTAGCGAGTGGAAGAAGTTCAGCCTAATTCCACTGTAGGTGGAACTCAATCACGGTGTCGCTGAGGGAAGTGGAAGGCTGTGGTTTTAGTTTCTTGCTTTAAACCGGGGCTAAGTGATCGGGGTCAGTTTACCATTAAGTCGTTGCAGGTGGCTTTCATGTTTTCAAGATAATCGCCTTATAATGTTTCCATGTGCTGTTGCCTTTAAAATGAGGTGGGGGGGGGGGGCTTAGTCAGCCACGCTAGCACCTATATTCTTCAATGGTGGTGTGACACAGGCCCCTCCTTTTTTTTTTTGATCATTTTGAGAAAATGACAATTATGAAAGTACATTTTTGGTTAGAAATCATAAACATAAGTTTGATCTGAATCCGGAACAACTGCTGAAGATGAATGAATTTCACTAACTGTTATAGCCACTGGCAATTCAATGCAAGTACGATTTGTTTAACCCAAGCAGGCAGACCCGGTTTCCCTTCCGCAGTGGAACTATGAGAGCATGGGGATCGGGCTTTGCAGCAGCCCAGACTGACTGACAGACAGACAGACAGGCAGTAGGTTGTGTGGGGGCTGCTGCCATGCACACAAGGGTGCGAGTAAAAACAACTGCATCTGTGTGTACACCGCAGCTACCTCAGACATGTATACATTTATATGCCAGGGAGAGAGAGCAAAGCCAGCAAGTGGAAAATGTGTGTCTGTTTATTTTAATAGTCACACTTGGTGTTTTGACAAATACCTTCAAAATATGAGGGGGGGGGGGTAATTCAATGTGACGGTTATACATTGATGCTAGTTTCCATATACTGTAGCTACATGAAACCGCCGATGCTGAATTGCCAGAATTGCAAATGGAGAAGCGTAGGAAATTCAAACTAGTAGGTCTTAATAATAAGCTGTCTACCATGTTTTGAAGAGAGTCGGCGCTCAAGCATGTGCTGACTAACTCGCCGTCTCTCGGGGCTGTTTGGTTATTCCACGCCTGGCCTGTTGGCGCTCCCCAGTTGATTGTTGAGCAAACAGCTGAAGGGCAGAGCAGAAGAGAAAGCACCTGATATTGACATTAGTAAGACAAAACTCGAGGCTGTTTCTCTCCGCGGCCATTTTGTTTACCCTTTCTGTTGTCTTTGGGTTGACGTCGAGCTAATGCATAAGACATACCCGCGCCTCCTGACCGGTGTTGTTGTTGGCAGGAGGACACCAGGGAGGGTAAGAGGGCAAATCCCAAGATGCTTTCCTCCGTGCTGATGCTGCACTGTTTGGACGGATGGAAGGGGTCGGAGGGCTGAGAGGAGGCGGTCGGCGTAGGAGGAGAAAGCCCAGCTGAGTCTCTGGAAAACATGTCTCACTGTGGTCGCGGCTCTCAGCAAGTCCTTCCGTCCTATCAGCTGTTGTAGACACCTGACCCCTGTCCGGCTTTCTTAAAGGCTTCGGACAACTGCGCTTTTATTTTGTCACGCTTTCTATCTCTCTCTGCCTCCTGCCTCTGGCCCCCTCGAGTGAGTCTCGGGTCTGCGAATGTGTTCAGAGAGCGGCCCCAGGGGGTCAGCGCTCTGGGGTTAACGTGTTTCACATTCAGCGCCTTGTAGCAAGAGCCATCGTTTCTTTCCACTGCCTTACATCAGCGGTTAGGCCGAGCCCGGCGCTGTGTGTCGGTGAATTCCTGCGCGGTTCCGTTCACATGGCCGTGGACAAACTGAACGGATCAGTCAGGATTTAGCGTACTTAACAGTATATTTGTACTGTTTTAAGATTTCTGCCCCGGTGCCGATTGTAGCTGCGTCTGTTTGTTTGAAGAACGGGAGTGAAAAGCCTAACGGTAATAATGTGAATCCTGCTGGATGTGGAGGGAAGGCCGGCGCTCTGGAGTTCCCATCAGGCAGCAGCCCTGTCAGTCTGTAACCTGAGCTCAACCCAGCTGGACCTTCAAAGGCCAGTCTGCTGTGTGTGTGTGTGTGTGTGTGTGTGTGTGTGTGTTTGAGGGGTTGGTGGGGCTC
>CABFOQ010053514.1:0-41874 GCA_900660455.1 Gephyroberyx darwinii
CTATGCTAATCTAGCCTCAGGTCCCACTCTCTTATCTGCTGATCCATTTAAATCGACCAGCAGTACCAGGATATAGGCCCTCGGCCTACTTTAAAACCAAATTCAAGACTTGAAATGTTTATTTAACAGTATTCAAGATCATTTAAGGGCTTGAGTGTGTGTATAATATATTGAGACATTGCAAGACTTGTTGAGGATGTAGGCCCTAGGCATCAGATTGGATGATGTGGCTGCCATTGCCATACAGGGAATGTCTGCAAGATTCATCAAGCTGCCTAATGTCCCGCCATAATCAACATTTCAGTCAGAAGCACTCTCGTCAAGAGTTTCTAACCATTTATTGCACAAATGGTTATACAGTTGTGTTTGGCAGTCCAGGCTCTGATGTCTAGGGTGCTCATTCGGGGGGAAGCTAGTCACCCTCCTAACGGTATGCATAACAGAAGCCAGCAGACACATCATGAGATGCTGAATATACTTAACAGACAGACTACATGCAAGTACATGATTAATAGGAGGAGGCTGGGGTGGTGGAGGCGGGTAAGCAGCACAACCGGTACAATAGCATGTAGCAGGTAGGAACTGCACGAATTTGGTGCTCCAACATCTAACGAGATCATCTTCTCTATCATGTATTGTTCTTGATTTATTGTGTTTGTAGGAATGTGTCTGCACGCAGACAGACACACAGACACCACCGTAATGACATAATGTAACACATATCATGTACCATGGTGGCAGAACAGAAAAATGTGAAAATGAAAACTGTCATATTATAAATCTGCGTGACTGGGCTGACTTCTCACCAGAATTTAAACCTGCACTACGTAACTATCTATAATCTTAGTCATTGGCGGCCCCAAGTGGCAGTGAGAGGTAATGGTTTGTATTTTTGAGGACTTCACTACCCATTAGCTTTCTGTAGCGATTGCCGCGGCGCTAGCTGGCTCACTGCTACTTTGGAGCTGTGTGCGTTCGGCTCGTACATTTCGATTAGTCACTTCCTGTACTCGGAGAAACCTTTCCCGCCAGTGTACCTACCAACTATAAAACTTCATTGGGTGAATGGCGCAAATCTACAGGGGTTCAATGAAGGGGGAGGGGCCAGTCTTCTCTGTCGCAGCCCCAAGTAGACTGATGACATAAAAATGTTACAGAGTGCAGGTTTAAGACTTAAAATGTCTATTTAATAGTATTCAGGATCATTTGAGTTGAGATAACAAAATAACTTAAATTAATCAACTGAATACTAACCCTCCAACATTCCACTAGCAGTGCCGTTTTGTTAATCAGCCTACATATTTTTCAAAAACATAACAAACATCATCGTAAATGCAAAGTATTACAGCCTTCATAATTCCCTTGTACCGGAGAACAGCTGGCTTGAAAAGCATGATGGGAAAACCCGGCTTCAGTTTGCTGTGTTTTCCCCTAAAGACCATTTAATAGCCAGACAACAGCTGGGGAAGGCCCAAATCCTGGTTCATCCATACAACAGGTTTCCAAGGCTCTAATGAGGACACAAACAGAAAGAAAGACGATCCAAGATTTTCAAGCTGAGAAAAATGAGTCGACATCCAGAGCTCGGTGCTGTACTCTAGGAAAAAGCCAAGAAAATACCAAAAACAGTGGGCGGTGCAAGTAAATCCATGGACAGAAGAGTTCACTGATTGCATGCCACAGCAGGGCGCCGAGATAACGAGACACAGAGGATACTGAACAAAACTGAAACTCTTCATGAGGACATCTTTATCAGGAACCTATCAGATTTTTTTCATCAAAGGCTGAGCCCGTAAGCCTGAACAGGAGTCCAGCCTTCATTAGATAGCCGACCTGAGGAGAAACAGTCAAATGCCAAAAATGTGTATCCCCTGGCGGTGTGTGATCGTTTTGTTCTCGTCGTGTGTTGCTGTTTCGCCACTGCAGAAGGAAATGTGGGCAAATTCGCTTAATAAACGACAAGTGGACTAATGTATAGCCTGACAACTTCCTCCTAGGGTCAATGGATGCTTGTGCTTTGAGATAATGGGTTTTTCTCTGTATTCCGAACCAGAGTGGAAAACTTTATGTTGTTGCATTTTTGTATTTGTTTTTCAAATAATTCATTTCACACTGCCATGAAGAAATATCTGAATATGAGCATCAGTCCAAACTGCGGTTTGCCCTTGCTTCATTTTGTTATACTAGGCTTTCTAAGCATCAGGAACTGCTGGCTATCAGATGCCCACAGATGTCCGTATACCCATAATCCCTTGTGTATGGATGGATTACGTTGTCCATCCTAACGAATTGAGTTTGAGGACGCTCCAAATGCTCCAGAGTTCACATAAACTACTCCAAACACTCCTGGTGTGAACCATAGACGGTAAAAATGATGTGACGCCGCCTCATTTGTTTTCAATGGTGTGCTCTGTGGCACAGCACGGCACTGATTTTCACGCTTCCCGGACAAAAAATTTTTTTCCTCGGCCCACAGAGTCTGCGTCCTGTTGACCACTAGCAGCTGTAACTATGGTAACAACCAGTTGGGGGAAATATGTCAACGTAGATGATGGCCTTCCCGTATGTAGTTCCTTCCACTGATGACAGGTTTCCACATCATTAGAAATACACTAGCGGTTACAGGCTTTGACATTTGAGAACACTTTTAAATAGAGAATTCAACTCTAATTCACCAGATTAGATTAAACTCACCTTTGCTGTTTTGTTTTTGCTAGCAATGAAATAATGGCTTACAGCTGGACACTAAAGGACGTTTGGTTTGGCGCCATCGTGTGGCCATAATGGTCAACAACAGTACAAACAATTTTTTTCATCTTTGCACACGAGTATGATTTCAAAACAAAAGATCACTGGTCTGGGAGTCTATGTGTGACAAAGAAGCTCATGACCGTGTATAGCCTGGGGAGAACTGGTTTCCACTACTGCAAATTAATTGGAAAATATATTTTTACTGCAGTTATTCGGCTGCTTGGTTATGGAGGTCACGTGCCAAACCCTGCTCCCCTGGTGTGAGCGCACCTTAATATTGCCAAGAAGCGTGATCTCTGTTCATTATGAGGCAGCTTGGCAGGTTACTTTCAGTAGGCTACTTAATTTATTTGTAAACCTGCGAAAAGACGTGGTTCTTTATTTCCACAGCGTGAAACTGAGGCAAAGGCACACTATCAGGGGAAACAAAAATTTGGCACAATGCTGGCCAGAAGCCTCTCCCGTAGGTGCTCAGAAGGAGGCATTTGAGTTCAAACCATTCCATCAGACAGGAGGTCTTGTCCACAGATGGCACTTTGTTTTGGAAGTCACATGACTGAGTGCTTTGCTGGATCTCTAATTGCCATTTCTGCACATTAGTGTCCCAAATAAACCATAGTGACAATAATGGACTTCTACCGCAGGCGCAAATTAGCTGGAAAGGCAGAGAGTGGAGCTGCTCGAGTCCACCCTTTCCATTTTCATCAAGCTCCAAGGGCTTTTCTTCTTTCTTGTTTGATCTATCACATTTTGTTTTTCTTTGGAATTGAGAAACTAGGTTGAGCAGCTAGATAACACCGGCATTTGAATCCTGACACCAGGGCTATTCAACCTTGGGCCATGGTTGTGGTATGCAGGTTTTCATTCCGACCAAATACTACTAGCACGTGATTTCACTGATTAGCACACCTTCAACCAGAAAGGAGGAAACTAATCACCTGCTGTAGTGTTTGGTTAGAGTGAAAACCTGCAGACTCTCCTAGTCTTTGCACTCTGACCTGTCCCAGCGATTATTTTTTAAGGTCCAATAAGAGCTTGGTGCCAACTTCTATTTCAGAAACAACTGACTTTGGTCTCTGATTGGTTGGAAACTTAAAAAAACGTGATTTGGAAAGAACAGAACAGGAAAGAACAGCTCCTTCTTACCTCCAGGCTATGGTCAAGCCTTACACCCCCACCCGACCACTTCGCTCTGCTGCCTCGAGGCGACTGGTTGTCCCGTCACTCAGAGGCCCCTGCAGTCGATCTGCACGGTCACAGCGCTTCTCTGTCTTGGCCCCAGTCGCTGCCCATCTTTCGCCACAAGCTGAAAACCCACCTCTTCAGGAAACACTACCCTGACCCTTCCTCTTCAGGAAACACTACCCTGACCCTTCCTCTTAGCACTTGCCTATTTGTCTTCACTTATTTGCCTGGGCTCTTGTTTATTAGCTCTTGTTTATTTGATTCACTTATTTGTCTCATTTGTTTATTTAAAAAGTAGGTAGCTAATTTACTGCACTTTTACCTTAGCACTGGTTATGCTCTTAGATGCTTGTTTAGGAAGGAAATGCACTTATGATTTCTGGTGACTAGTAGTTCTCTACCTACCTATGTTAAATGCACTTATTGTACGTCGCTTTGGATAAAAGCGTCTGCTAAATGAATGTAATGTAATGTAATGTAATGAAACATTACATCATTATAATCTGCACTCACCCTTACTCACACTCACACCAATTAGAGCGTTCTTACATAAGACATACACTAACACTGCCTCATCACTGGCTGTATGGTGTAATGGTTTATGCTCTAAATGAATTAGCAACCTGCCGTATTGGGAAACTGTCAAGTGCCGATCAATAAAAGTCAAAACTAAAGAGAATTGTAATCATGCAGATAAGGCATAGTGCACTGTAACAGGAGGAACTGTATATTTCACTGCACATACCCATACTATCACTGTGGCTTCATCATCAATTCAGTGATATTTTATTGATTTATTGATATTTCATCTTTATCCGATATTGAGGCTGTTTGTTTCCCCCTGCTCTGTCTCCCAGGCTGAGAAGATGGTGCTGGCCGTGGGGGACTGTGTGCAGTTCAGGGAAGAGGTACGAAATACTTTGGATGAGCTGGTCCAGGGGCAGAAAGAGGCCCAGGCTGAGGCCACCAGGATACTGAACTGTCAGACTGTCAGGGAAGCCCAGCAACTACTCCTCGTTCACCAGGTAGGAGCTCACAGTGCTTATCATTAAGTAACTGAAGAGGTTATGTGATTGACTTGATTGATTTTTTTTTTTATTTGATTTTTAAAAATATATTAAAATAAATGATTTGATATTTAACATAGATATACAAACAAAATGAATCAAAATGAAAAAAATACTATTTATTACTGGGGCATTTTCTTTTTTATTGTGCTTGTTTTAAAGGCATTTCTCTTAAAAATGTGAATTTTTGGAGGGGATTTCCATTTTCAGTGTTTCTTATCGTCCCCAGCAACTGTTGAAACGCCTGAAGCTGAAGAGGAAGGACGTCCAGCAGCTGATCACCAGAGGCCAGCAGCTCCAGGCCGAGGAGGGTTTGGGAGAGACTCTGCAGCAGGACCTGCAGAGTCTGGAGAACACGCTCAGCAAAATGGAGCAGAACATGGATTCACAGGAGCAAAGCCTCGAGGTGAGTTAGTAAGGCATTTGAGCAATGCTAGCGGACAACATTTCTCAATGCATTAAATCAGCATTGTTTCATTGAGTACGCAGGAACTTCTTTATGCCAGGAAACATTTAAACAGATTTTTTTAATTCTCATTTTCCTGACGATGTGTATTGTCCAGAAAAACACATTAAACCATTAAACACAGTATCCATTTTTTTGTATTGATCCTTTCTTGGTCCATCGTAAAAATAATTGTCAGTGTTTCTATCTGCACTAATGGTTCTGGGGTATTGTCATCCTCAGGTCACACTGGCAGCCTGGCAGGAGTTTGACAGCCAACAGGGAGCGGTGCAGGAGTTTGTCAACAAGGCCCGCTTCGCAATGGAGAGGGACCTGAACTTCAGCAGTCCAGAGAGCCTCGCTGTTGAACTGGACCAGGCCAGAGTAAGGGGCCACTAAAGGAGAAATATTGACTCTTGACACTCATGAGAGAGAGGATCCCATTTAGATGAACAGAGAATGATACTAATCTTCTGTTTCTTCAACAGATGTTTTTGAAGCAATGTGAAGCCGAGGCCTCCCATATGAACACCCTGCTGAGGAGGGCGACAGAAATCCAACTTGGTCCAAAGAACAAGACTCTGCTCTTACACCAAGCTCGCTCCCTCAGTGAAAAAGTGGACAAAGTAGAGTCTGGGCTCAAGAAAGAGTGAGATGCTAGATTTTGATCCACTGTTACATGATATTTTAGCAGACCTTTGGATTTGTGGCGTGATGTTCTACGAAGTTATAATGGCGGCTCTTGTATTCTAGTGTCAAGACTCTTGAAGGAATGAAAACTGAATGGGATCGGTTTGGAAGTGGGTTTGAGGTCTTTTCCTTGTGGGTGTCTGACAAGGAAAAACAGCTGGATACCCTGAAAAGTTCTACTTCACCTCTTGAGCAACAGATCAACACAGTGAAGGTAATGCGTATTATAAAGCTGCGAACCCCATATGAAAATCCCAGGGTCATTTTGCTAAGTTTGTCATATACTGTAAATGAGATATACTTTTTTTTTTCAATTAAATCTGCACTATGTAACTTTCTGTAATTTAGTCTTTGGCGGCCCCAAGTAGCAGTGAGTAACTGTATTTGAAGACTTTAATACCCGTAGCTTTCTGCAGCGATAGCCGAGGCGCTAGCATGCTCACTGCTGATTCGGTGGTGTGCTTTTGGCTCGTATGTTTCGATTCGTTACTTCCTGTGCTTGGATAAAACTTTCCCGCCAGTGTCCCTACTCAACTCCAACTCCAACTCCATCACTGGGGTGAATGGAGCGAATCTACAGCGATGAAGGGGAAATCTTCTCTGTTGCAACCACATTTCATGAACTAGACTGATGCTTTAATCACATAGAGAAGGACTGTGTTGTTACCAGGAAACATTGGAATAAATATGTGGCCCGATATTTTACTATTTCCTGTTTCTGGTCATGTTCCCTGTCTGCATTGCCCAGAACATTGCCTGTGTATAACCACCATTGAACAGTCATCCCATCTCAGTCTCGCTTACATCTGCATCCTTCTCTGCACATCCAGGCTGTGGGTGCAGAGCTGAGAGAGCGGGCTGAGGTTCTGTCCCAGCTGGAGGCAGATTCCCAGGCGCTGGCCCAGTTCGTGTCTTCAGGGGAGGCAGCTCGCATCAAGGCTCGTCTGACCCAGATCGGCAGGTACTGGGAGGAGCTGAAGGAGAGCGTGCAGCAGCTTGATGGACAGCTGGAGGAAAGCTCTTCTCACCAGCAGAAGTTCAACACTAGCCTGGAGGAGGTACACAGCTTGTCATGATAGTATACCTGATCATTTGTTTTACTGTCATGACAATTTACAACACAGCCCTTGGGGAAAATATGGGCCTACATTGAGTTTTGCAATCTCATTTGTCTCCCAGGTACAAGCAACACTTAGTGAACTACATTCAAAACTGGAGCATCCAATCAAATCCTGCACCTCCTCATCAGAGACCTACAAAGCTCTTCAAAACCACATGGTATCTCATTGTTTTCATTTTCTTCTGTTCTACCCTCTTTTACTTAAAAACAGTGTACTTACCCACAATATTTGGAAGAGACCTGCTTAATACAGTAACAATTCTTCCTCTCTGTGTCTTGTCGTGTTGTTCCTCAGGATGTTTGTCAGTGTCTGGAGAGGCTGAAGTCAACCTTGCTGTCCCTGTCAGCTGGAGCCCGCAGACTCAGTGACAAGGAGCAAGCAGAGAGGACAGTGACAGTACTGCAGACCAGCTATGACCAAAATGTACAGCAGGCAAAGGACAAACAGAGCACTCTGGAGAACCTGCTGTCTCTTTGGAAAAAGTGAGACATATTGTAGTATTGTGCAAAGTTTTGATCATCACCCTGGACCACTGGAGCATTTCAACACTCAACATGAGTGATGGTAGCAAAGCAACACATTCTTCTACTGGGAGCAATTATAGCGCACCTACAAGGAATCTGCTATAGGAATGCACCCATCATTAGCACAACTTAAACTGTGTACTTTGAAAAATACTCTTTCACACTTCCATGTGTCCATTGCTATGCTTCAGGTATGAAAAGGATCATTCAAACTTCGTTTCCTGCTTGGAGAGAAGTGAGTTTGCATCCAAACCAGAGAGCCACGGTCTATCGGCTGATAAAACCAAGCTCCACACTGAGCTACACGATTTACAGGTACAATATACAAACAAGAACCATATAAACCAAATCATATTAAAGTTAATACAGTACATATTGAGTGCAAGGTAGAAAACAAATGTGTTTTCCTTGCAGGGCTTTCGCTCTGAGGTCCAGTCCCTTGAACCTGCTCATGCTGGACTGGTGTCTCTGGGGACATCGTTGTATCCCACTGCACCAGAAGAGAGAGTGCAGCAGCTTAAGGAGGAGCTGGAGACGCTGCAGAAGAGATTGCACGCTCAACATGAAGCCCTCCCTCAAAGGTAAGATCGAGTCTCGCTGAAAATGAGCTTCGTCATTCAGTCAGGTTATTTTCACCCTGCAGGTCAAACATACGGTTCTGGACGAAATTATTGGCACCATCAGCGGCTCACAGCGCCCGTCCTGGCATTTGAGGGCAGAGCTGCTCATGCCTCTCCGCCTCTGTTCTGACACTCGCCACATTGCCACACATAACTAGACCAGTACAGTATCCCACAGCTCAATATGGTCTAGTTTGGTCAGTGTAAATATGCCATCAGTATTGGCAGCCTAATGAGTATCTGCCTTTCCTCATGTCTTCACTGGACCTGGGTCAAGTAGTGTTGGCAAACATTTCTTAGTGTTTCTTTTAATCTACTTGGGAAACCAGCTAGATGGGGTTTCCACATGAAGACACTTTGGATAGTGACAAATAAGTAGTATAAATAGTTGCAAAAAGATGACCCATGTCTTATCTTGACTGACAATTGACTATCTTGCCATCTTGTCCCCAAGAATCCAAGAGCTTCAGGACCACCTTACCCAGGTGCAGCAGTTTGACCAGGTGCTGCTGAAGTTCTCCCACTGGAGCGAGACCATGCTTTCCAATCTGCACACAGCTTGTCAAATCAACATCGTCAACCTGAAACCTGCTGTCGTAAAAGTAAAGGTAAGAACCACACATAGCTGTTTTCATGTGAACATGCATTACAATCAGGGAGCAGACGATCAGTGTCTTGCTTAAGAACAACATTTCATCCTATATCACTTGTCTGTGACAGGAGGCCTTAGTGGCGTTTCAGAAGCAGACAGATGTGAAACAGAGCTTGGAGCAGCAGACAGAGAAGCTCTGTGGGTGCTGTGAGCCTGGCGATGCCCAGCTCCTCCAAAGCAGACAAGAAAGTTGTCTCCAGCCCTACCTGGAGGCCCAGCACATAGCCGAGCTCCAGCTAGAGTGCCTGGAGAGGCTGGAGGCTTTCCTGCAGACCCATGGTGTGGCAACAGGGGTGCTGCGGGGCCTGAAACAGACTGTGGAGAGTGCTGGGAGCTGGGACCGTGGCAGGGTGGAGGAGCTGCAGCAGGAGCTGGCCACTATCGTCCCAGACATTAGCCAGCTCGAGACGCTTGCTGTCAGCCTGGACAGCAGTCTCTGCAAAGGCCATCTTCACATTGGCAGTGATCAGGGGTCTCGTACTTCGTGCCGCGTGCTGGCTGATTCTCTCAGTACTGAGCTGGATGCAGTAAGGAACATGCTTGGTACTAAGCAGAGTGAAGCAGAGGCCCTGGGGGCTCTGTGGACCTCGTTCAGACAGCGGAAAGAACAGTTGCTCAAAACTGTGGAGGATATTGAAGAAAAAGCTGACCACCAGAGCTTGAAGGAACCCAACCTGCATGCTCTACAGCAGAGGTAAGTTATTACAAGAGTATAGATTGATCAGTATTTATGGTATTGAAGAAACAACTAGAAAAGAACGCACACCCTATGGTAAGGTGCTGACTGAGGGAAAATAAACTATGAAAAAATAAATGAAATTCGCACCCTGTTCTCTCTGCAGTGATTTAATGTGTTAACACATTAAAGTCGCACACTAACGCTAATGTGTTAATGTGTTAATGTGTACACATTAACACATTAACACAATGTGTACACATTAACACATTAACACATTAACGCACTGACACATTAATACAATGTTAATACATTCTCTCCTTGCAAGGAGAGAATAGCAACAGCAACACTTTATCTCTCTGATTGCCAGGCTGCGGTTCTTCAACCAGCTGGAGGATGAGCTGCAGTCACACCAGCATGAGGAGCAGTGGCTGAGAGACAAAGGCCAGCAGCTGGCCCAGAGAGATGCAGAGTTGGCTGGTGAGGTGCTGAGGGAAATCAGCCTCCTGGAGACCACGTGGGAGGACACCAAGAGGCTCATCATGGATAGGTACTAAAGGAAATAAAATGAGGTTATCCACACCACTGAGACATAGAAATAACATCTGAAATAAATCATTATCAAAGGTGCAGGGTAAAATCTAAAGGCAATACTGAACCCACTAACCCACATTGAGATGAAAAGTAAAGCTCAGTGGGAGTAAGCAGCAGTTTGCAGGTGTTCCTTTTCCTTTTCAGAACAACTCGTACCTTCTTACATAGAGTATGTCATGTAAGGAGCATGTTGAGTTTTCAATCACACTCTTATACTGCTGATTAACACTCCAACAACTTGTTTGTTTGAACTTCCATGTGCTTTTGATGTTTCGTCTCAGTTTATTGTATACAGTTCATCAGTGACGTGTAAACTGGTATTGGTGATAATCAAGACTATTTCACTGGCAGACAGGAGCAGTGCGGTATTCTTGTGGAGCTGATGAGAGAATACCAAAGCCTGAAAACCTCCATCAGTGCCGTCACGGAGAGCACTGAGTCCTTGGTTGAGATTGTCTCTGCTCTGAAAGATCATGAGGAAACCAAGAGATCACTTTCCAAGGTCAGAATGAATCTCATATTGATTCTTTGATCCTCAACATCTTGCCAATCTTGTTAAAGTGTGTACATGTATAATTTAGCTCCTCTTGTGCTCCTCTAATTAAACTGTGCATAACGAATGGATGTCAGATTGCTCAAATGCTTTGCTCTTTTTTTTCCTCTTGTCCATGTGCAGCACGAAGCAGTGAAGGCAGAGATGGCTGCTAAGCAACATGAACTGGACCGGTTTTCCAGCAAAGGAAAACAGCTACTGAATGAGCTGAAGAAGATCCCAGAGTGTGACTCTCACATGATGAAAAAGGATATGGAGACACTGATTGATCAGTGGCTGGATGTAAGTCTGACTTATCATCCAGCAAACTCAGAATCAGAATCAGTTAAATTGCCAAGTACAACAATTGTACAGGAATTGGATTGATCTGAACTGAATTAATCCTCCCCTCAGGTGTCTGAGAGGATAGATGACAACATCGATTGCCTGAGCCAGAGTTTGGCTTTGTGGGATGATGTGCGTAAAATCAGCGAGGACATTGAAAGCTGGACAAGCAGCTGTGTGATCGAACTGAGTGAGAGCCTGAACAACCTCAACGACAGCCAGAGGATGTCAGCCAGGCTCTCTGTGTTACACGTAAGACGTCTGATATCAGTTTTACCCTACTTAGGTGTCTGATAGGTGGGGCTTGCCACATAGGACAATACACTAAGTTCCAGAAAGACATTCACAGGAAAGTATTGCAAGGCATAAGGGATCTCATATATGCTTTCCTGGTTTGATGTATCCACAGGCAGAAATTGGTGAGAAAGAACAGAGACTGGAGACCTTGCAGGGAAAAGTGTCAGAACTGAAGCAGCGCAGTCAAAGTCAAGAGACTCCTGCTAAACTACAGGTACTGCAAATGATTGCAATGTCACATTTGTTTTTCAAATACTTTCATTTCACAAGGGATAGCACGTTTACATTTTAGGCATTAAGCTGACAGAGTGACTTACAGTAAGTGCAAACAGAATATATGAACTTCTTCTCCACTTACGCCAGGTGCTGGAGAATGACCTGCGAAAGAAGATCATCATTGTTCAGAAGCTGTGTGAGCAGGCCAGGGGAAACCTGAGAGACTTCAGCTCCCAGAGGAAACAGCTAGAGGACTACATCTCACAGATGTCTGCTTGGCTGAAAAGCATGGAAGATTCCCTGGTTTCTTCTCCCGCTGGATCAGATCCTGAGGACATCTGCAGAGTGAAGGTCTGTTTGAGAAATATCATTTGACTTTTTGATAAATGATGAAACAAAATAATTATTGGTAATGGACTTAAACTTTGGACCCCACTGTATAAAGAAGCAATAAAAATATCGAGGAAGCTAATGAACTAATCTACTTTGTTAAACATGTTGTGCAGGAGCTCCAGAAAGAGCTGCAGAATCAGCAGGGAAGCATTGACTCCACCCGGGAGAGCCTCAACACCCTGTGCAGAAAATATCCCTCTGAGGAGCTTGCCGGTTTGGGCTCAGCGCTCACTGACCTCATCAAGACTTATGAGTCTGTTAACCAGCTCTCTGCGAGGACCCTGGCATCGCTACAGCACTGCCTTCAGCAGCAATTCAATGGTGAGGCGTCTGATGACCAAGTCTGAAGAGAATGTGTAGCTACACTCAGTGGCCACTTTATTAGGTTGTACAGGGTAGGACTCACTTTGCCTCCATACTAGTCTTAATTCTTCAAGGCTTGGATTCAACAAGGTGATGGAAATGTTTCACAGGCATGTTGGGAATGTTTCCACAGGGACATGCTGACTCTGTAGCATCACACAGTGCCTGCAGATTTTTTGGCAGCACATTCGAGTAAACTGCCATGTTTCTGGATCCATCTTAACATTATCCTTGCAGAAGTATCCATTCAACCAAAGGTAGACTGGTTGGCTGGTGGCTTGGTTTTAATAGGTGTAACATGTGGCAAAAAAAATTCCCCATTACTATTACACCACCACCAGCAGCATGTACCATTGATACCAGGCAGGATGGATCTGCTGTTTGCACCATGATCTGCCATCAACTTGCCTCAACAGAAACTGGAAGTTGTCTGACCAGGCAATGTTTTTCCACTCTTCAACTATCTTGTTTTAGTGATCACATCCCTACTTTAGCCTCCTCTGCTTTTTCTTAGCTGCCAGGATCAGTACCTGGCATGGTCCTCTGCTGCTTTAACGTTCTTCTGCATCAAGGTTTGATGAGTATGTGCCAAAATCACAGGAGGGCAGCCATTTCTGAGATGCTGGAAGTGGTGCGTCTGGCAGCAACAATGATACCGTGTTCAGAGTCGGTTGTGTCTTGCCCATTTAAACATTTAGGTGAACAGTAACTGAGATCTGAGACATGTCTACATACTTTATACTTATGCTATATTTAATGATGACTCACTGTCTGGAGGAGCGAGCTGTTTTGTACCTTATATAGTGGCCATTGAGTGTATACTGCACATGGGTTGATGTACAATATATGTGTTATCTGACTATACCCCAGATAATCCTCCTCTCTCTCCCTCTCTCTTCAGACCTTGTTCAGGAGTTCCACCGGTGGCTCTCTGAGCAGAGGGAGATAGTGAAGGAATGCTCTGACCGATCTGGAGACACACGCATCGTGGAACGCAAACTTCAGAAACTGAAGGTAAAATTAATACTCCAAATACTACGTCCATTGGAACAGCTAGAAGTCATACTCCTTGATGTAAAGAAAAAGGATTTTTTGAGGCATTTAGCCGATGCTCTTATCCAGAGTGATTTACAACAGTAGAATAAGCTTCAATTCCTAGAGCAGTAACATCACAAACATCAATAAGGGTCAAGGGTCAAAGCTACAGCACTACTGGTTATCCCTCAGGGGGCGTTGGAGCGCGTGGAGGAAGGTGAATTGCGTCTGACTCAGGTCTGTGAGGAAGGGGAGAAGCTCCTCCTCCATCTCCCCAAGGCCAGCGCTGGGCAGGTCCAGCAGCACCTCTCCTCCATCCAGCAGGACTGGGACAGCTTTGTGGAGCAGTGCAGACAGAACCAGCAGATCCTGGAGGACAGCGCATCCCTCATGAAGGGGTAAGAGATCCCCCTGGGACACTGCAAAAAGATGCCCATTTTAGCAAGTAATCTAAAATTTGAGTTTTTAGATTACTTTTTACTTTTACTTTTAATTTTTTAGGGGAAAAACATCTGCTGTGTGAAAATGTAACATGTTTCCAAAGCAGTTTCACTTGTTTTCAAGAAGCATTGTTGTATTCAATTTTGTTCAAATAACTGACAATATCTTTAAAAAAGGCAGGTCTCTCCACTGCTAAAAGTAATGGAAATTCTTGAAGCATTTCAATTTGCAAGGAAAACACAATAGAAGTACAATAGAAATATCTGATCCTGTTGGCAGATATTTTCCATTAAGAAAAATGATTTGCTTTTCTCAGACTATTAGACTCAATACTACATTAAATTACATTGACACATTGCTGACAAGATGCCCCGTTTACTTATTGTCCGTTCACAGTCCCAAAGTGCTGTACAGACAATAGAATAGAAATGGCTGATAATACATATCCCTGTAGGTTTGAGGGTCGCCTCAAGAAGCTGAGATGGTGGTTGGAGCATATGGAAAAGAGGATGACCACAGATCTGCCTGAAGCCAAACAGCGTGGCCCTGAGAAGGCTGTTCTCGAGCAAGTGGAGGAATACCAGCAGGAAGTGCTCAAAGAGAGGTGCTGATTCTGCTTCCTCTCTGTGTGTTCAATTTGCAAAGAAAACAGACAATTAATGTCTTTTTGCTTATTTAAGATTTCTACTTCCTTCCATGCAGGGACTCGTTTGAGCGCCTGTGTCAGGAAGGCCAGGCGCTGAATGAGGGTGGGCGAGGTGACGGCAGTGAGACGAGAGTGTCAGCACAGCTGCAGTCGCAGCACCAGGCCCTGCTGAGACGTGTAAGAGAGAGACTACGCAGCTGCCAGCTCACCCTGCAGGAGCAACAGGCCTTTGAGGAGACGCTGCAGACTACCTGGGCCTGGCTTAATGGAGTGCAAGAGCGCCTGGCTTCCCTCAACAGCACAGTTGGCAATAAAGAGGCCCTGGAAAAAAGGCTAAGTCTTGTCCAGGTCAGTGAATAATACTCTGTTCCAAAAACAGCATCACTTGATCTTGTCATAACATGACAATGTGAAACACAGCTATGAAATGTTTTTAAAATCGGGTCTGGCACATGGTGTGTTTTTGCCATTTTCTTTCAAATGTAGGATATCCTCCTGATGAAGGGTGAGGGTGAGGTGAAACTCAACATGACAGTAGGGAAGGGAGAGCAGGTCCTGAAGCACAACAGTCTGGAAGGGCAGGAGGCCATTTGCTCACAGCTACAGAGACTGAAGGATGCCTGGGCCAATATGTTGATGACCTCCATGAGCTGCCACAGGTAGGAAAACACTGCAGTCCTCTGGACCTTTTCTGATGCAGCACTGAGTTGAGTTAAAGCTGCAATAGGTAATGTTGGTGGCCATTGAGTTAACTGTTTGAATTTTGAGGACTTCAATCCCCAGAAATCATGTAATGTAACATCAGAGGGCGGAGGGGTGGCAACACTAAGTGACAATATTGCTCCATAATCCTGAGGTGGATTTGCCTCGAGATCATTAGTGTTCTTTTAAAAGTTTACAACACTCGTTATTTCCTCAAAATTAATAGCATATATTTGAGCAGATATCTGGGGTAACATTACATACATTTGTTAGTTAGTGATCTTATGAGTCATTTGGCTTTTCAAGAGTAAATGTATGTGTTGTTTCTGACACTGACAGCCGATATTCCCCTTGTCAGTGGCCATCAAGTATCCCATTATTCTCCATTGCTAATAATCATTGTATTTGTTCCCATAGCCGTCTGGAGTGGACCGTGGCCCAGTGGACCAGCTTCCAGGAAAGTAAGAGCCAGCTACAGCAATGGATGGAGTTGGTGGAGCAGGAGGTGGGGATGACTCTACCTCAGCAGCCAGGCTTGAAAGAGAAGGCCTCTCTGCTGGAGCGCCTCAGGGCCATCCAGGCTGACGTGGAGGCCCATGAAGCAGCCCTGTCCCGCCTGACCGACAAAGCTGTTGAGCTGCATGAGAAAACTGGCGACCAGACCTTTGGACCAGAGCCAAGGGCAGAACTCAGCGCCCACTTTGCTGACATCTCAGCTGTTGTCAAGGTGGTTTAGACACAGACATGGGCTAAAATATTATATTACAAATAACTTTGCTTTATCCTACTTGGTTAAAAGTAATCCAGAAGAGCAGGGCTAGCCTCAGAACACATTCTTGGGTCTGGTAGGGATCCTGCGTCTTGCTCAACAACACTTCCACAGGGAAGATCTTTCAGTTGCTAGATGGTCTCCCTGCCCTGGCCACCTTGCTGCCCAAATGGAGGGGTTGAGTCCATTAGGTCAATTCAGATAGTGTCTTACTAATTGACTTTAAAATAATATAAGAAATATTTGCAAATACTATTTTAGCCATGTTTAGCATTTTGCATTGTTTTAGAAAGTGTGCCTCATTCACTTCCAGCAGTCAGTGCTTACACTGCCTTCTTCATTCCCCAAGGGTAAAGTCCAGGCCATGGAGAGCATTGTGTCTGAGCATGAGCAGTACCTGGATGCTGTGAGAGACTTTAATGACTGGCTGATCTCAGCAAAAGAGGAACTCCAGCGCTGGTCAGACCTGTCAGGAGACTCGGGCTCCATAAAAAGAAAGCTCTCCAAAGTGAAGGTGAGGATGCTCAAAATGCCGTCCTTCAGATGTTGTAAGGGGTGTTCAGCTCAACTGAATGTAATTACCTATCATCTTATTAAGTGGCACCCAGACCAGCTGGGAAAAGTAGTTCCTCTAGCGTGTCCTGTGTCTGCCCCAGGATCTTCCAGTTGGCCATTACCAGAATAGCTCCAAAATGAGGTTACCACCAGGGTCTGATACAATGCCTGCTACATCCACTGCACTTAACCAGCGGTCAATCTCACAATCCCTTTTACGCTCACGTGAATAAGACCCAGAGATACCTGAAGTCCTCCTCAGGGCAGTTTTTCACTCTCCACCTTAATGGTGCAGGCCTCCTGTTTCTGGGAGAGAACCATGGTCTCAGATTTGGAGGTACTGACACCCTCACAGATCATAGTCCAATGAAAGTAAAGGCCTGATCACCTTTGCGCCTCAGCTTGGGTTCCTGCTCGGTGGATACTTGCCACACAACTAGCATGTAAATATACAACATAGACACGTAGAAAACCAACCCATTTACACCTCAATCATGGTGTAATCTTGAAGGAACCTCATTTTTTAGCAACTAACGGTGAGTAGAAAATACAATTTCAGTAGAGGGAGGTTGTGACAACTGCTGCCCCCTATTGCCCCCTTCAGGAGCTGCTTGACTCAAAGCAGCGAGGCAGGGAGAGGCTGAGCCGGGTTCAGAGATGTGGGGCGACAGCTCGAGATCACACTGGCTCAGGAGGTTTTGAGGCTGTGGAGCGAGAGGAAGCAGCCCTGTTGTCATCCTGGGAGCAGTGGGAGCGTGGGGCGCTGCAAACACGCACTGGCCTGGAGACCGCCCTCTCTCAGATAGCCAGCTCTGAGCAGGAGTTAAACAGCCTGTCAGCACAGCTAGAGCAGGACCTGCAGGACTTCAGCGGTCAGCTACAGGACTGGCGTCTCAGGCTGGCCCAAGCGGAGGGGAAAAACATCGGGGAGGAAGCTGTTAAGGGCTGGCAGATAGCAAAGGTAAGTTTCAGCTGAAGTAGGCCATCAGAGTACATGCAATATTTATTGAGGCTAACTTGTTTATGGCAAAAAGCTAACGATAGCGAATAAGAGCAGATGAAAGATGCATATGAAATGCTTGATATAGTCTCATGAATCACAAGGTAATATCTCTTTCTCTCTCTATTTTCTGTCCAGGACACTCTGGAGGGGCTTGTCAAAGCTGAGCCCATGTCTGACAGTCTGAAGACTCAGCTTAATGATCTGTGTAGATTCTCCAGAGACCTGGGCATGCAGTCAGAGAGAGTCTCCTCGCTCATCAAAGAATACAACAGGTGAGCCAGATTGAAGATCAAGTTCTTTGTGAGTGATTTAGCATTGAGCATTTATATTAGATTTTAGACATTGAACTGACACCCTTATCCAGAGAGCCACACAATATGTGTAGCAGTACACAGTGTTTCCCTTAGGTACAGAAGTAAGAGCAAAGCAGAGAAAATATTTTTTGCATGACGCTGTAGAAAATTCACCATTTACAAAATTGTATGGGAGCAAGAAATATTTATCTTCCTGACATCTTCCTAGTCTGAGCCTCCAGGCGTCCAGGGAGTGCCAGAGCAAAGAGAAACTGCTGGAGCAGGGCTTCCGCTCAGCCTTCAGAGAGTTCCAGCAGTGGCTGGTCAATGCAAAGATCAACACGGCCAAGTGCTTTGACGTGCCTCAGAATCTCAACGAGGCCTCATCTAGCCTGCAGAAGATTCAGGTACAGCACTGAGAGTCACATGAAATGGACCAAATAGGCACTTATGCTTCCAGGGTCAGGGGTTCAATTGCCACTGGGAGAACCAATACTAAAAACGTTTGCACCAATGGTATTTTTTAAGCACTTTGGGTGAACGTGTCCACCAAGTTGCACATGTTACATTACTTTACCTCTCCAGTAGTCACTGACTGAGTAAGATGTTTGTATGTATTTGAAGTAATAATAACAGTTAAAAACAAACTATTACCCTCCAAAAATCCCATAACCTGAGCTTTGAAGAATTTGTTTTTAAAGATTACATGAGATTGCAGTTTTATCACTAGCTTCATCTCCTGCTGCTCGTCTCCAGGAGTTCCTGAGTGATAGAGACCAGGGTCAATCAAAACTGAATGCTGTGGTGGTGAACAGTGAGCTGGTCTCCAGTATTGCTGCTAAGGACAGAGCTGATGCAGTTCGGGCTAAAATGAACACTGCCAGAGAGGACTGGAAAAATCTTATGTCTAACCTGCACAACAGAGAGACAAGTTTACAGGTAAGCATCTAAGCATTTTTCCCACCTTTTTTTGTTTTCTATCTCAAGCATTCCCAAGGTAGAAATATGTGGTATATTCATTAGTTATAAAATAAATTCTTCCTGAAGCCAGAATCCAATGCAGCCAGCAGATAAAAAGAGAGCTTTGTACCTTTGTGGCCTTTCACAGCAGTCTTTAAATCTACGTCTTTTTGCGTTTCAGAACCTTCTGTCTCAGATGAAAGACTTTGAGGCAAGCACTGAGCCTCTTCAGGGTTGGCTTAATGCAACAGAGCTGGCCGTGCAGGAGAGCAGCACACGCCTCCACGATCTCACAGCCAAGAAGCAGGAGCTGCACAAGCTGCAGGTACCAATGCTCATCGGCCACTCAGCTTAGAACATCCTTCTCCGTGAAGACCACTCATGTTCAGCTGCAACAACCACGCAGTGTTAGAGTACCAACCCGACCAAGTTCACCATTTCAACTCTGCTATATAGAATCATGATTGCTGGTATAGGCTATATGTGCTAACTACCATTAGCTTACTTGTGCATTGCTGCCATCTTTCTGCTTATCTTTGCTGTGCTAATATGTGTTTTATCTATCCAATGCTTAAACCTGAATATCTACTATCTCCAGAAGCTTGATTGCACGTCATGACCACCAAGAGATTTTCAGACCATAACATTGCCCAGATTTCTCATTCTCTTTCCTTTTCTGCCATGTTGTCATCTCTAACCCCCTGGTCTAAGTGTGAAGTTAACTGTCTTGTGTCTCTGTGTCAGCTTGCATGCCTCTTTGATAACCTGCTTGTGCTCTTCCAGTCTGTGCTAGAGGAATTAGCCTCTCAGGAGATTCAGCTGAACAGGCTAAAAGAGAAGGCCCAGCTGCTGCGGGATGAACATGCTGCCGGCAAGGGCTTTGTGCACCGTGTCTCGCAGCTCTCCGCTCAGTACCTAGCTTTAACCAACCTGACCAAGGTACAGTAATGTATGCCTGCCAGTCTGCTTGCCCACTGGGGCTCTTCTGGGGGTAGAGCTGGAGAGGAGACAGAGGCACTAGACTGGATGGAGCTCTGACTTTCACTTAACATTATTTACAGATGATTATCATTTAAGGTACTAGTCCACCATAGTTAAATACTAATTGTCTTTGTCACTGTAAACCTTTGTTTTGCAGAGGATACTCTTCTTTCATACTAAATATTTATTAGTCTGTGTGAATATCAGGTTTAGCCAATGCTGAATTGTCATAAAAATGCATTACTGGATCCTCAGATGGTAATTTTCTGGTTGCCCTGCTTTGTGATTTTGCAGGAGAAGGCTTCACGGATCGACCGAATAGTCACCGAGCACCAGCTATTCTCCCAGGGTTTAAAGGAGCTGCAGAACTGGGTGGCTGACACTAGCCATATGCTACAGACTTACTGTGCCCCCACTGCTGACAAAAACGTTCTCGATAGCAGGATGATCAAGCTAGAGGTACAGAAGGTCACTGGTAGTTTTCCAAATTACAATTATCACTTTGAATTCCCAATATATGTTGATGTGTGTGTGAATGTTTCCCCAGGCCTTGTTGACTGCTCGCCAGGAGAAGGAGATCCAGCTGAAGATGCTGATCACCAGAGGAGAGTCAGTTCAGAGAAACACCTCAGCCGAGGGAGTGCCTGTGGTCCATAAACACATACAGGACCTAAAGGACTCCTGGGATGCCTTGCTCTCTGCTTCCATCCAATGCAAAAGGTTAGTTGTCTGGTTTCAATACCAACACCTAAGGCTATGTTTCCACAGGGACCTGTCCTTACAACACTAAAAAATGTAGTTGTTGCATGTGCCAGACAGTGCTGAGCATATTTTTACCACTCAGAGCATCAAATGCTAAAAATTTAAAATATTCTGACTTTTGCTAAAGAGTGACACTCTTCAAACCGTCTTTCAATAGTTTCATAGCAACAACAGTAGGCAAAGAGCTGGTCAGTGGACACAGGGTTTTACTACTACTTTTGCTTCTACTCTTATACTACTACTACTGCATGATCGGCTTATCCTGTTGTACATTTACAGTCTGCTGGAGGGTTCCCTGTCTCAGTGGACCAGCTACCAGGAGGACGTACGCCAGTTTGTGGCTTGGGTGGAGCGTGTGGAGGAGAGTCTTGACCCCACTGACAAACAAAGCTCAGAGATGAGAGACAAAACTGCCAATCTGAGCAAAGCCAAGGTACTGTCGTCTTTTCAGATGTTCAATCCTATACTGTATATACTGTAGATGCTAAAACATTTACAGCATTAAGCTGATACTCTCATCCAAAGTGACTTCCAAAGAGTATAGAATACGTTTAAATTACAAGCAATCAATATTAGAAGTGTAAGGGAAGTCACTAGCCAGACAATAGATGCATCAATTACAATAGGTAGAAACTTGAGACATACTGTTGATTGAAGATGTAACCTGTCCTCCCTGCTCTTATTTCAGTTGTTGTATGAGGAGGTGCTCAGCCATAGCACCCTGCTGGACACCATCAGTGCAAAAAGTGCCGGTATGGCTGAGCATTACGTCACTCAGCTGGAGCTCCAAGACCTGCAAGAGCGCTATAACACTGTCAAAGACAATGTCATGGTAATAAGCCAGATCACAGCAGCAGAATGTGTGCAATGCTAGACTCTGAATCCCAGTTCAAAAATATTCAAGTTATCATGATAATAATGATCTTTATTTGTATAGTACTTTACAAAGTGCATTACAGAAATTTACAAAAAATACATCAAATTCTTTCTTTAAAAAAAATCAATTTAATCAATTTAAATGACACTGAATAGGTGATTCCTTTTAATCTCTGCTAGATCTAGTGCGTAGCTACATCTCGGCTATTTTAATTCCTTGTATGCTGCAGCCTGAGAGCCTCGGGCAGGGCCTGACTCATCCCAAGTTTCTAAGAAAAACAACAAAGATGATGAAGCATTTGCTGACCCCAAGGCATTTGGACCCCTGGGCTCTGGACTTAGGTCCTCAGTGCCATCATTTAAATCACTTCTAGAAGTAATAATCTGTGACATTTTCATATAAATAAATGTCTGTTTACTCTATTGCTGATTTATATAACACTATACTTAACGCCAGGTAGTTCTTTAGTTAGTTCTAGTGTTAGATAGTTCTTTCCAGTGAAAAATCCTTTGGCGCACAGAAGAGCTCTGTAGTTAGTATGACCAGTGATAGCCACCATGGCTGAACAGACAAAGGAAAGACAGATACCTACAGAAACTGGAAGGAAAAAAATGTTAAAGACATTACTGGCAACACAGTTTGATTGTGAGGTGATCTCTGGAAAGTGCATGTAAAAACACCACAGCAATGACCAAGTATAAAAAAGTTGCCAAAATTTGAAAAAACAGAAGAAAAAAAACAGTTTGCAGATTACCACTTTAAATTATTATTCTCACTGTGTTTTCAGAGGGCAGTGGGGAAAGCAGAGGAGCTGGTGAAGGCCCACCAGGAGTACCAGCGGGGCCTCCATGCATTTGAGGACTGGCTGGAACAGGATCAAGAGAAGCTGAGCTGCTACACCCAGCTGGAGGGAGACGTCGATACACTGGAGGAGACGCTCCAAAAGCTGCAGGTCCGAAAATAGATCTTTCCATATCAATGTGGTACTGTTGTGGTCAATGCAGATAATTTTCCATGCCTGCAGCCCTGAAATATGTGATTTCATAAAACTAATAAGATTTTAGTGAGCTGACTATGCTGAGCCACATCTGTGTGCAACTATACAGGAACTGCAGCTGCACTGCACGGAGGGCCAGGCTTTGCTCAACACCTTGTTGGTCAGTCGAGAGCTGGTCATTCCTTGGGGGCTGCCCCAGATAGAGGATCGGGCCCTGGAGACGATGCAGCAGGAGTGGAGGATGTACCAGGCCCGGCTGGCCGACACCCGGGCCCAGCTCAACAGTGCTCTGGCCAAGCTCCGGCAGATGGAGCAGAAGTTCCAGCGTCTCGACAGCTGGCTGAAGAGCATGGAGACCAAAGGGCAACTGCGTGGCCATCGGCGCTCTGACCGTGCCACCAAAGATGCTCAACTGCAGCTGATAAAGGTCAGCATTGATCAATTTAACATGCACAGAATGTCTAAAAAGCCAAAGAAAGGTCCAAAATGTCTATTTAGCAAGTCATTTAATCTAGAATTGGGTCTGAAAAACATATTTTAAGTTAAAGAAATTGCAATTTTAAGACTTAATGTTTGAGTTTGTACCACTATCAATGACGATCCTTCTTTGATCAGAGCTGGCAGGAGGAGGTGCTGGTGTACCAGGAAGAGATGGAGGGCCTCAGTTTTCTGGCTCAGCAGGTTCTGGATGAGACCCATATCAGCAGCCGGATCAGCACCAGAGCCACCCAGATTACAGCTCGCTACCATGCCCTACTTCTGCATTTACTGGTAACAACAAGCATTTACTCTCTAACCAATAGACCACCTGGATTTCCTATATAAAATCCTTTTTTGAGAAGTAATTTAAGAGATCTCGATTTTACAAGCCTAAGCATTCCTTTTGTTTTTTCCTCTTCCTCTGTATTGCAGGAGACCATCAAACAACTCCAGGAGGAAGTGTCTTGCATTGAAGAGGCGCAGAATGTCTTCAGTACCTTCTCAGACTGGCTGACAACAGCACAGAACAACTTCAGCACTGTGGCTATCAGCATTGACATAGTGGACCGCATTGCCATGGAGAGAAAGATGAAGAAACTAGAGGTACACCCTCGTCCCATTCATTGGATTAGGCCTTTAACAGAGCCATGTATTAGGGCCTGGTCGATACATTGGTGACATTATTGGCCAATATTGGCATTTTACAAACATATAATATCAGTGTAAATTCTGCCAATAATGCACTAATAAAAATAGCACAAAACTATCATAAATTTTCCTTTTCCCCATCAGTATCAGGAATCCAGTACCAGTTTGGCATTGATTAATACTTCATGCACCTTTCAGGCTCTTCAGTCAGACATGGAGCAGGGTCACACCTTCCTGAAGACAATGAGGGAGAAGACTGAGCGAGCCATGGCATACTTGGAGGAGCCTGAGGCAGAGCAGCTGAAGGAGGAGGTGGATACCCGCCTCTCCCAGCTAGAGGGGTTGATGGCAGCTCTGCGCACGGAGCACAGCTCCCTCGAGAAATGCATCTCACTCTCCAAAGACTTTCTGGAAAAGTACAAAGCCCAGGCCCAGTGGGTCACTGAGACCAAGAACCTGTTGGCGTCGACTGTAGAGCCGAAAGCTGAACTCTACCAGAAGAAGGCTCAGCTAGCCAAGTACAAGGTAGCGTAACTATTTCTACACTTGCAGTGATTACTTGATTGATTGATCACTTATTGAATCAGTGAAAACAGATCATGAAAACTGAATGAATTGATTGACTGTCCTTCTGCATGTATGTAGACCATCCAGCAGACAGTCCAGTCTCATGAGTCAACAGTGAAATCTGTCATTGAGAAAGGAGAGGCCCTGCTCGACACAGTCCGTGACCACACCATTCGCGATAACATGAGAAAGCTGCAGGCAGACTACCAAGACCTCTGCATGGCAGCTAAGGTATGGGTACTACTTAGCTGTTACTGCAGGTTTTGCTGCTGTGGGGGTATTTCAAAACACACCTGTAAGATTATAACTCAGAGGATACATTATAAGCCACTTCCCTAGTCTGTAGAAAAACCCTACCTGTGATGTGGTCTATAAGGTGTGCTGCAGCTGTCTCTGATATTGGCTGTTTTTCTCTCAGACCCAGGTCCAGAGCCTTGTGGAGTGGGTGAAGGAGCACGAGGATTATAACAGTGAGTTGCAGGAGGTGGAGAAGTGGCTCCTGCAGATGTCCAGCAGGCTGGTCACATCAGACTCCATGCAGACCAGCAGTATGGAGATTGCCACTCAACAACTGGCCAGACACAAGGTGACCAAGGCCACACAGTCGTATGGAAATTTGGAAAAAAATATTTATATTTTAAAATAATATTTTTTCAAACTAGCCATGTTTTTCATTGTAATGCTAATTATATTGCAATTTTAAAATACTGTTGAGTCGTCTGGAAGTATCATGGGCCTAATTCAACAAAATAACCCCAATAACATACCCGCTCTCACCCGCTCCCCTTTACTCTAACATCCAAGCCAGGTTCCTACTGTACATAGGCCCTCATCCTTGTTTAACAGCACCATAGTTAGATGACATCCTGATGATTGGTAAATTGTGTTTTTAACCCTAATTTTAATCACTGTTTTTCAGGCAGTAATGGAGGAAATAGCCAGTTTTGAGGAGCGCCTCACCAGCCTGAAGCAGAAAGGAGAAGATCTTGTTGCCAGCTGCACAGACCAGGTCCAAGCTAAGAGCAGTCAACAGGTCCAGGCTCACCAACAGGGAATCAGAGACAGCTACTCTGCCATTTGCAGCACTGCCCAACGTGTGAGTAAGACTTCAATCAAAGAGATGCACCTTCGAGGGGAAAGCTGTGCTGTTGCACTAGGGAAAATGTATCTTACCTGGGTAAACCATTCTGGGAATAAAGCTGGAATACAGCTGACTAATACATTTCTTAACTAATAGTCACAATTCATAATTATTTAGAAATCATTATCGTCAGATTAGATAACTAAGGACTGATTGGGGCATGCTGCATATTAGGTTTTGAATGGGCCACGTTTGAGCTCAAGATGCAAGATCTGGTATTATTGTTACACTTACCGGTCTGTTCATTTCATGAGAATAAAGTTGTTCATGGTCTCGCCTCTACTCATTCAACAGGTGTACCAGAGTCTGGATCGGGAGCTGCAGAAACATGTTAACCATCAGGACACTCTCCAGCAATGCCAGACCTGGCTCTCCACGGTACAGGAGGAGCTCCAGCTAAATGATCAGCCACCATTTGGGCTGCAGGAGGCACTAAAGCAGGTAACTGACTGGCAATGCAGCTTAACCTATTGTTTTTATAGGGGGGCATTGGAATGTCTTCACCTTGATTTCATGCCAGGGAAGAAAAATAACAAAATAATTTCAGTTTTGTGGATTATTTTCCTGTCGATGGCGTTTAAACAGTAAAACACTTTTAAAAACATTTCACAGGATTACAAAGAATGAAAGTGGTCTACCAAGTTGGACCAAGATCATTGATTGTTCATTGATTAGACAAGGAAATTGTCAGGCTATACATTTGTGTATTTGTCATACTACGACTATTTCCTCATTACTATTAGTGATAGACATAATAAAGATGGCAATAGTAATAATAATAATAATAATAATATTTGTGTCGCACATGGAGGTTTAGTCCATGTCTGTAAAATCATCTCTTATTTTTGCATGCACAGGTGAAACACTACCGGGCCCTTCAGGAGCAGGCCAGCACTTACCTGGACCTGGTGTGTTCTGTCTGTGACTTGTCTGATGACGCTGTGAGGGTGACAGCTGGTGAGGTCCAGCGGGTCAAACTCACGGTCAGTAAATAGTTACCTCTCTGTTCATCATGCACCATCCTTATTGTTTTAGGATGGTTAATATGTCTTCATAATCAGAATGCTAAACATCTTTACTAGCCAAAAGAAATGCACAATTTGTCTTGATGACGTTGATGACATTGGTGCAGAGCTAAGTTGAAATCTTTCACAGTACATGCATTACGGACCGAGGACAGCAGGGCCTCACACACAGCTCAAAGCAACACAAGACATACTGAAGACAGTAGACTGTACATATCACCCTGCAAATATACATTCAACAGTCATGGCATACAGTGTGATTGCACCTCAAGAGGAGGCATACTGAGTGTCCAGCAGTGTGTTGGGCCATTTTACTGAAGATGAGATTCAAGAAATAAGTTATGAGCATCATAGAGTGCAATATTCTGCAAAAATTCAATGTACAAATGTGTAAATGTGCTTTCGCAGATCGAAGAGAGGATGTCCAATGCCCAGGTGCTTTCAGAGGGCTGGAGGGAGATCAAGGAGCAGAAGCAGGAGCTGTCCAGCCTATTCCAGGATATGGAGCAACAGCTCCTCAGCTTCTCTAGAAGGCCTGCTGAGCTGGAGACCAAGATAGCTCACAACATGCTGTCACAGGCTATGGTAGGGAACAATATCAACAGTATCAGTAGAACCATCCCTCCCCTGACAATGTACAGAAAAGCTTCCAAACAGGGACTTTCACTGTAGCTTCACCTTTGTTAACAGGACTAACCTAATCCCTTTCCCTATTAAATGATCATGTATAATATAATATAAGGTCTCCTACTGAATAATCTGTTCAATAAAGCTAAGTGAAAAGATAAATTTACAGCAAAACTTAAATGAACTGCAATAAATTGATTTGTTACACCTGATATAATTTGAATTATTATATTTTGCATTTAAACTGATGTGCTGTTTTTATTAGAATTATAGGATAAAAATGTGCATCTTCATATATGGGCTATGTGCTATTTACTTGAACTGCAACTCTAAACATGATTTTCTTGCCCATGTTGTTTATCTAATCCAACTTTTTGACTATTATATTTGAGTGGTGTAGAGATTATCCCCTTACTGTGTTAACGTGCCACTGAATCCAATCCAATCTATTGCATGTCCAACAGGAATTCAGCCAGCAACTCCAGTCAAAACAGGGTATCCTGACTAAGATGACAGAGAGTGTGAGCAGATTGACTGGGGGCCAGGACTCTCCAGAGCATGCAGAGATAGGCCGTCTGAGCCATTCCTGGCTGGAGCTCTGTCACCAGGCAAACAAGCTGCAGACCCAGAGAGAGGAGGACCTGGAAAGGTCCAATGACTATCATGACTGTATCACCGCAATGGAGGCCCTCTTCGAACAGGTGTCCAAGGAGTGGGACAATCTGGCCAGGTGGGGTTATAAATAAAGTGTATGTTAAAATTATAAATCAGATACCTGTCCTGCAGATGTCATGCTTCCATCATTCTCATCATGAGACCAAAGCCAAAAAGTTATATGTTTCAGGAAAAGAGGCCAGTTGTGTTTCTTTATTTTGCTGTTTTTACTCTCATTGCTATAAATTTTGCTGTGGGGGAAAAACCCCCCACATCTCATCGGAAATCTTTTTTGATGAGAGATAATCCATTCATGTGTGACCTGACCAAGCCCTCTATTCAAATATATAGAGAACCACTGTGCATCGAAAGGATCTGTGTAATACAAATATTTCAGCAATGGTGGTTGCTATAAAAGTATAACTCAGAGCTGAAGACCAATATTTTGAATACCATGGCAACCTAAAACCCCCTTAGGAACAAGGAGGAGATCGCTTGTTTTGATCATAGTGAAATAAACATGAGCTTATATGTGATTGTTTCTCTTGAGTTGAACGAGAAATGCCTTTAGTCTCATCTTAGTGTTAAAAAGAGCCTATTTGTATCTAGGAGGAATTAAAGGTATAAATATGAGATTTCTTGGATTTTGCTTTCCTATGGGCTTGCATATCTTCAATACATAATTTGTGTAATGAATTGTTTGTGTGTTTTTTATTGTGCCACAGAACGGATGCTGAAAGCTCATCTGAGCATTTGGAGGCATTACAGAAACTTGCAGTAGCTCTGGAAGACCAAAAAGGCATTCTTGAAGACCTAAAGGACCAGAGACAGAAAGTCATCCAATATTTGAATTTGGATGACAAGGAGCTGGTAAAAGAGCAGATCAGCCACTTTGAGCAACGCTGGGCTCAGATGCAAAACCTAATTGAGAGGAAGATCCAGGACTCAGTGATGACCTTGGAGGACATGGGCCAAGTGGAGGCCCGGCTGAGGGAGGCTCGAGATTGGGCAGAGGAGCAGCAGCCTGGCCTCTCTGAGGCCATGAAAATGAGTCCTCCTCCAGAGTTGGCTCAGAGCTTCTTGTTTGACCACCTGAGCATCTGCAGTGAGCTGGAGGCCAAGCAGCTCCTGCTAGCCCAGGCTGTGGTTGATGCTGATAGGGTGCTGGCCCACCTGGGCCTCAACGAACGGCAGCGTCTACAGCAACTGATTGCAGATACACAGTCTGAGGTAGAATCTCTAAATGTGAAGGTGGTGCAGCGCAGGAAACACCTCAGCAAGGCTTTCACAGAGAGGACACAGTTCCTGATGGCTGTGAGCCAGTCCATTGCCTGGGTCCAGCAGAACGAGAAGAAGGCCCAGGCAGAGGAGTACATTGCTCTGTTACCTGATGACCAGGCCAAGCAGGTTCGAACATGTAGGAACATCCAAAGCAGTCTAAAGGCCTATCAGAGTGAGCTGACCTCCCTTTGGTCTCAAGGGAGGGACCTGATGCGGGACGCCAGTGAGGAGGAAAAGAATGAGATACTCACAAAGTTGCAGGAGTTACAAAATATCTTCGAGAAAACTCTACACAGATGTGGCCAGAGACTACAGGAGCTTGAAAAAGTGCTTGTGTCTAGGAAGTATTTCAAGACTGACCTGGAAAAAACATGCCAGTGGTTAAAACAAGCTGATATAATCACCTTCCCTGAAATCAATCTAATGAATGGAGATGCAGAATTAGAAGTGCAGCTACTGAAGTATCAACAGATAGTTGAACAAGCGATTGAATATGAGAACCTCCTCCTCATTGTACAAAGAGCTGGCCAGGAGATACTGCCCACTCTGAATGAAGTAGACCACTGTTACTTGGATGAAAAACTCAATACCCTCCCCCAGCAATATAATAGCATATTAGCTCTAGCCAAAGAAAAACAGGAAAAAATCCAGCAGGCCATTCTTGCAAGAAAGGAGTACACCTCTTTCATAGATGTTACTCACAAAGCACTGAAAGAGCTTGAGGAACAGTTCAATACTCTAGGGACACAGCCTGTTGGCCTGCAAACAGAAGAGGTTGTCAGTTTGCAGAGTGATTACAAAGCAATTCAGGCAGATCTCAGCAACCTGGGTCTAGCTGTGAGTGAACTGAACCAGAAGAAAGAGGGTTTCCGTAGCACTGGTCAACCCTGGCGGCCAGAGGAGATGACTCAACTTGTGAGCCTGTACAACGGCCTAAAGAGGCTGGTTGAACAGAAAGTGGAGCATCTGGATGACACTTTGGAGTCATTTGAGGACCACAAGGCAATGGCTATGCAAGTTGACTCTGAGCTGAAGGCGACCAAAGAGCAGCTGGTCAAGGTTAACGCAGAGACCCAGTCGGCTGAGGAGAGGCTGAAGAACTACCATGCTCTGGCGGGGAGTCTCCAGAGCGCCAACTCTCACTTGTCCAGGCTAATGGAGCAGATGGACACTCTGGCCCCTCGCGTGGACCAGGCAGCCCATGATGCCTCCAAGGAGCAGGTGGTTCTGTGGCAAGATGAGCTGCAGTCCTTACAGGTTGCAGTTGGGGAGTTGATTGAAGAGTGTGAGATCAGATTTGTCCAGAGTAAAGACTTTGAGACAGAGATGAAAAGGACCCTGGACTGGCTGCAGCAGGTCGGGGACGAATTGGACTGTGCTGTGATTGTGGATGTGAGGGTGGAGAAGGTTCAGGAGGAGATCAGGAAGCAGCAGATCATGCAGGAGGAGGTGCAGTCCAGACTGAGAATTGTGGCTGCCCTTAGTAGCAGGGAGAAACAGAAGTATATCAGTGCCAATGAGCTTGTCCCAGCTCACGTGGATACAAGCCTAGAAGAAATGGCAAAGCTGCAGGCGGATGTTCAGAAAGCACTGAGCTCCAAACAGGTGAGATTATTTTATATTGACTTTACTGTAAAATATGGAAATCACACATTCGGTATGGTCAAATGATCAATAGTGTTATTCAGTATAGTTGACTAAATATGTAATTTTTCACTTCCTGTGATCCACAAAAATTGCGTTCAAGATTTCAAACAAACTCCATGATAGAAACTTAATGCTATTCTATTGGGAGAATAGATGATCTGAAGTATGTCGAAGTATGTTGGCATGGGCATGGTTTGCTTATTAATATATCATGCCGATTATGGTGGGACATTAGGCAGCTCAAGTGCCTCTTGTACTTAATGCCAGAATCTGTATTTCTATACTTTAACACATCAGGACTCATGTTTTCTGTTAAGATTACACTGGAGCAAGCATTGGTGTTGTGCCAGAAGTACCACTTCAGGATGCAGTCAGCCTGCGAATGGCTGGAGGATGCTGTGTCCTTCCTGCAGCAGGCTAGCCTGGGCGTGGATGTGGAGAATTACGAGGAGTGTCTTCGGCAGCAGGAGGACATCATGGCCACAGAGCAGGAGTTCCTCAACCACCTAGAAGAGCTGCAGGCCCTGCCACCACAGCTGGAGAACCTTGTCAACCCCACAGCCAAAGAACAGCTCAGGCAGAGTGTGGAGTCAGCGCAGCAGAGAGGCGTGGAGGTCCGTGACCAGCTCCAGTGTCACCACGATGTCCTCCACAGGTAGAGGGAAAAAAAGAGGGTGACGATGCAGGTGTTAAGCAATCCAGCTGAAGTCCAATTGTCTTCAATTACTTGTTGCTTGTTAATAGTGACACTTTTTCCACTAATGTATACTGTTGTCCTCAGCTGTGTGGACCAGTGGAAGTCGTACCAGGAGGCAAGACAGACTGTCATTGAGCTGATGAATGAGGCTGAAAAGAAGCTGACTGAGTTTTCTACTGCAAAGGCAGCCACAAGTCAGGAGGCTGAAGAGAAGCTACGGAGTCATAGGGTATGGGAGGCCAAAACAGTCATTTTCCCTACAGATTAAAATAGGTGGTACCTTAAATGGTTGAAAATATGATTTTCATTCTTACACAATGTTTTTATGGAGAAATGACCAGAAAATCTGTGAAAACATCTATGAATGCTATGATCTGGGATTATAACTTGTACACTTTAATTTCTCTTATTCACGTTTTTTCCAGTCCCTTGTTTCACTGGTGAATGGGTTCCAAGAGAAGTTGAGTGGTTTAGAGGAGCAGGCTGCCCAGCTGGAGCTGGTGGGGAGCGATGCCAGCAAGGCCACCATTAGCCGCTCCATGACCACTGTGTGGCAGCGCTGGACACGCCTACGCAGTGTGGCTCGTGGACAGGAGAGGGTACTAGAGGACACGGCACAGGAATGGAGGACATTTAGAGAGAAGGTACACAGACAGACCATGGGAATAAATGAAATAAGTATAAAGTAGTTTTAATAATAAATCTAACTTTAACCTTGTATTTGAACTTGTAAAAGTTGCAAGTAGCCCTAAGTCTCACTGCTGCCCCAGTAAAATTCATTATATTGCACAATGTTTATAATTATCATTTTGTATAGATGGTGAAGCTGAGGGCAGTCTCTGATGAGCTGCAGACTCGCGTCCCCGACAGTGCAGTGGAGAAGGCCTCCAAAGCCACCCTGCAGTCTCTGTTGGACCAGCATGACTTGCTGAGCCAAGATTTGGAGAGAGAGCTCTCCGCCGTCACACTGCTGCGCCAGTATGCGCTTAGCCTGCTGCATGATGTGGAAGTGCCTTCACCAACCAGTGACCAGGATGAGCTTCCCAGCCTGAAGGAGATCAGGGCTGAACAAGACCAGCTGGAAAGGTACTGGGAAGATACACTTGCAGGCTGTTACTGGAACTAAGAATTTGCCATCTACATTGAGACAATAACACCTCATCACAATAACAACAAGAAATGCTCTTTATTAAATTAGATGATGGATATCCTAGAGTGATTTTGTTTGCCTCCAGCCTCCTGACACAGTCCAGGACCAAGCGGGCTCAGGCCGGGCAGGAACTGAGGGACAGAGAAGAGGTGGAGAAGGACCTGAGTGTTGTAAAAGCCTGGATCCAGGAAACCAGGGAGCTTCTTCTCAACCCCACCCCAGACATTGATTCTCTACTGCAGGAACTTGAGGTAAATCTACCATCAATGCAGTAATATAAGCTTCTTGTATATAAACTATTTGAATTTACAATGAATTAGATAAATTAAACATTCCTGTCTAAATTCCTTGATAGAATGATTACATGGGTCCAAATGTGCTGTGTACAGGTTGTGCATGGTGACGTGATCACTTATCGCCAGAATGTGGAGAAATTAGCTGAGCAACAGCAGAGCAAGTACCTGGACCTCTACACTATTCTACCCTCTGAAATCTCCATGCAGCTGGCCGAGGTCTCCCTTGCACTGGGTGCTATTGAGGACCAGGTATAATCCAAATAGTTTGAGACCTTGATAGACCTCCTATAAACTCCTGCAATAACTCAGTGGGTAGTACACGGTATGACACCCATGCTAAAAATGTAGGCACTTATAAAAAAAGTTGTATGGCAGTTATAAAAGCGTTATGTTACTTAGACATTAATTAAAACAAGTTTAGGCGTATGGTATTGGTTTATATTTTGTGTGTATGTTCTAGGTTCTTTCCAAAGAGAGAGAAATTCAGAAAACAAGAGACATCAAGGAGGACTTCAGCTCCAGAATCCACGACATGTCTGATAAACTGAAAGCCATCTCTGTTAAATTCAAGGAAAAATCCCCTGACGTTGATCACGCCAAAGAAGAGGTCAAGGTGGGTCACTTGAGGTTCTGTCATATCTTACAGTTCCTACCTATACTATCAGGAGTATTTAATGCTATCAGGATATGAAACACATCCCATGTTCTTTCTCAGAGCCTGGCTGAGGAGTTGGATGGTTGTGGTCGCACTCTGTCAGAATTGGATGCTGCTGTACAAGAGTTTGGTCGGAGAAACCCCCTATTGGCTAAACAGCTAAGTGATGCTATTGGCAAGCTATCAGAAATGCATCACCACACAACACGGTTGGCAGACTGTCGGAACAACTGGCTCAAAAAGGTTAGTAGCGGTTTAGGTCTTCTATATACAGTAAGCCTTGGGCTCTGCAAATGTTATTTTATGGTACATCCAGAAATTGTGTTGCACATTTAGGTGAGCATGCTCTATTCTGTTGCGTTGTTCCATGGTACCATATGGACCCTCTCTTATCTTGGCTTCCTCAGGCTGTATGCTATTTAGATGAGTACAATGAGATGCTGGACTTCATTGTGAGGTGGTCGGAGAAAGCCAAGAGCCTGGTGAGGGCAAACATCATCTGGAATTCCTCTGTTCATCTGCAGGAGCAGATAAGGATGTACCAGGTGGGTTGGAGATGTAGACATGCATCCCCAGATTTGGTGCTTTTTTTAGTCTTTTTTTTAGGAGCCCAATCAGTTGACAGTGGGTAGTCTTCCCTCCTCCATGTTAGTTTGGGAAGGGAAGATGTCAGTAGATGATGACAGCATAGTATGAGCCAGATTCAAATCATGGACACTTAACGAGACATGTGGACCACTAATCCACCATATCACTGGAGAGACTTTTCCTCATGTACACATTTCACCAGAGGCAGGAGCAGCACTGCTGGAGCAGGTAGGAGCTCAGGATACTTTAACAGGGACTGGCACATTGGCTGTTGTCTCTCTACCCACGAGGAAACCGTACCACCCACCCTCTTCATTTATTGCTTTGTGGTCCTGTGCTCAGGCCGTCCTGCGTGAATCTCGGGAGCTCCATGGCGACCTGGAGTCCATGGGGGAGAAAGTGGATCTACTCTCTGAGGTGCTGCAGGTCGAGGCTATGAGCCAGCAGGTGTGTGAACTCAGCCGGCACACAGAGGAGCTTCAGCAAATCATCAAGACACGGCTGCAGAGCCTGCAGGATGCAGATAAGGTACAGAGATACACAGTTATCTTCAGTTATCACAGGTCCTTTATCTTCACACACATTGGTATTTATGTATTACCTGTACACCCTGCTTGCACTTTGTACACAAGCTTTCAAGGGTGATGCCCATATTTCAGTATTTTCTGTTTTCACTACTGAAAATACTTGTGTTGTGTTGCTGCATTAGTTGGTTTGTTCAGTGTTAGTTATGTTTTAGTAGTTTTGTCACCAGTGATACAGCATATATGTGCAGATAAATATATAATTGATCCATGTGATCGGTCCTCAGAGTATGGAAGCCTTGGAGTATGAAGTAAAGGCCCTCCATGTTGCTCTGGAGCAGGTCCAAGCCACACTGACCTCTCCAGAGTTGGCACACCAGAGCCTCAAAGAACAGCTGGCTCAGAGACAGGTAACCACAGGACATTAAAAAGCACCTCTGTAGTAGCTCATAGTCTATTCTAAAGCACCATGCTTACTTTCCACATTCAAGCTTGTTAATAACTACAAAAAAATTTAAATTGTCCCTGTTTTTGCAGCGTCTGTTGGCAGATATGGAGAGCTTCAAGCAGCAGGTGCAGGCAGTGCAGTTGTGTCAGAGTGCTCTACAGGTCCCAGAAGAGGTGATGCCCAACCTCGCCATCTGTCGCACGGCTCTGCGTCTGCAGCAGGAAGCCAGTCAGTTGCAGCACGTCGCCATCCAGCAATGCAATATCCTGCAGGTACAATAGAGGGCGCTATTGCTGCAATAACAACACGCCTTGCCATTGTCAATTGTATTCTGACACAACATGCAGTGGTATGGCGTCCATATGCAGTCAAATAAATCACATCACAACAAGCCACAATTAGAAAGGACAAGCTGCCAACAATTGACTGCTGTTTTGGATCTTGGAGTTGAGATATACCAGCTTTCAAAACGTCCTTCCATGACTTTTCCTAAACCCTTCCTGAAACATGTTCTATATAACCCAGTGTGTCTTGTTAGATTTTCAAAATCACACAAGGAAATAGTAGTTAGAAATATATTTAACCCCTTCAATTGATGGCTTGTTGGCCGTCTCATAGACCGCCAAAATCCTCTGGCCTTTCTAGTGTTAAGTTATACCTTGATGCCACATAATGAAAGAATACGTTCCAGGTGAAAACTTTCTGACTCCAAGTTTGATGATTGTTATATTATTTTCTTGAATTGAGAGAGTACATGGTCCTCTATATAATTTCATTTTGTGTTCTTTCCCAGGAGGCAGTGGTGCAGCACGAGCAGTATGAACAGGAAGTGCGAGACCTACAGGGGCTAATAGAGGAAGCCCATCGCGTCATACAGGACCGACCCATCCCCACTAGCAACATCCAGGAGCTGCAGGCCCAGATCCTTCACCACGAAGTACAATGCATTCATTCATTCATTCACTTTACCCACTTATTTGCTTTCCAGCATACCTATAGCAGTATAGACACTTGGTTCTATCGACTGGTTTCTATTCCTTCTGTAATGCTTGGAATATAGTTCACTCAATCTGACCCATTCAACAAGATCTTTATTTCTCCCTGTGATATTTTTCTCTGCACTGGAGGATACGTTGTTTAAGTGAAATGAACATTCTCTATTTGAGGAATAAAATGCTGCATGAAATAAATTGGGAATTGTATTGGTTTGAACAGGAGCTGGCGCAAAAGATCAAAGGCTACCAAGAGCAGATTGCCTCTCTGAACTCGAAATGCAAAATGCTGGCAGTGAAAGCCAAGCACGCCACCATGCTGCTGACAGTGACCGATGTGGAGGGATTGCCTGAGGAGCTAGAAGTGATGGATGAGCCGAAATCCAAGAAATCCTCAGCACAAGCTGTCATGGTAAGCAAACAAATTCTCACCGCAGAGCGTATATGTATTGATAAAGCTGTTAGTATTGGCATTTCTAAATGAAATCTTTGACTCTTATGGGTCTTTCTGGGCTTCACTTTCTTTATCGTCTTTGCATGGTATATTTCTACACTTCTATCTAAAATACCCTTCACATACATTTGATTCGGTATTCTTTCTATTCTGACTCTCTTATTCATGTCTGCTGCTCTGTGAATGTTTTCTGTGTGGCGTGTCAGATGACTGCTGGTCGCTGTCACACCCTCCTGTCTCCTGTCACTGAGGAGTCTGGGGAGGAGGGCACTAGCAGCGAGGTCTCTTCTCCTCCTGTCTGTCGCTCCCCTTCTCCCATCACTCACATTGAAGCCTCTATTAACAAGGTATACACCTACTCTCGCTTTCTCTTGCTGGAAAATTGTTTTTTTTCTCAAACTGTCATGCAGCGTTTGGGGTAGAAGGGTTTCAATCTGGCCTATGATCTTGTTGCAAGTCATACTCTCACTCTCTCCACTCTTTTTCAATGTATGTACTCTTTTTTCAGTGTGTGTATATTCCAATGTATCGGGCATTAATAATCCATGACTACTGATCAATCAAGTTCATCAATACTGTCAATCAATAACAATGAATTGTGGGCTTAATGAAAGTTGTGCTTCTTTTAGGTGGGGCGAGGAGCGCTCACAAGAGCTCCCATCCAAGAATTATATGACCCAGCATTTGAGTCTGTGGCCAACTTAGATGACCTGCAGCGCTCATGGGAGACATTAAAGAATGTGGTATGTGTATACTAGAAGCTTTGTGGTTTATTGATTCTCTTTTGTTGTTGCCATGAGATACAACCAATCTTTTGTCATTGAAACACGAGAAGTCACCACATTTCACCTTACTTCATGCTCCACATGCTCTGCTCTACAATAGGCTAGTCTTCATCATACTGTAAATGTTATTTTATTAAGAAGCAGACAAAATCTGTTTCCATCTTGTAGTTCTCTTGCGTTATACTGAGGTGCTTTGAGTAGTGGACTGAACAAAAAGGATGAATTCAGCTAGGCTTTGTGAACAACTAAGGAAGAAACTTAAAAACAGTCTAATGCTAATCTTTATTATATAGCACTTTTCAAAGCACAGTCCCAAAAAAAACTTCATGGGAGTTTTATGAGCTTATAAGGAGACAAAAGAAAACAGTAAAATTTAAAAAAAATCTATGTATCTTACCTCTTATACACTGTTATGTCTCATCCTCATCTGCCAACAGATCAGTGAGAAGCAGAGATCTCTATATGAAGCTCTGGAGAAGCAGCAGCGTTACCAGGGCTCCCTCCAGTCCATCTCTTCTAAGATGGAGGCTTTGGAGGCCAAACTCAGTGAGCCTCTAGAGGCAGATAAGAGCCCAGATAGCCACGTGGAGGCCCATGAGGTGAGACATGTAATTATAAAGGCCTTGAATAGCACAGTGGGTGAGAACCATGGCACGAGCACTGCCAGGGGGTTGAGGCTTATTGAGTTGAGGGTTGAGTTGGGGTAGTTACTTTCAGACCTCTGCCGACCAATAGTAGAGTTAACTAAATCTTTAATATCCCCAATTGGCAGTTTGAAGTAGTAAATAGATACATCTTTGCTGTACTTCCTTACTTATAGAGCGCTGTAACACTGTTCTTCTTTATAGGGCGTGAGGCAAGAGATTCAGAGTGTCCAGGAAGAGATAGACAGGCTGCAGACAAGCTTCACAGAGGAACTGTCCACCGATGCTGCCGACTCAGATATGGCCGACCAGCTGGCCATGCAGTCTTCCCTCTCTGTTATAGCCGAGAGGATGGCCACCATCCACATGAAGGCCTCGGGGAAACAGCAGCTACTGGAGGTAGGTCCTGAAATCTGATTAGTAGTAGTTAGTTAGTAGTAGTTGCATACAGATCCCAGACCACTTTTTAGGTAGTCAAGCGATCGATAGCTATGACACATGAACAAACTGTCAACTCCTAGTAACAGTAGCGGTATCAAAAATAGCAGTACTTCATTGATCCCGAATTGATACATTTATGTGATGAGTGAAATGGCATATGCCTTGCTCCAGGAGTGTGTTAGTGACCGCCTGGAGGGTCAACGTCAGGAACAGGCCATACAGCTCTACCACACCCAGGCAGATGAGCTGGTCCAGTGGTTGGCCACTACACACAGCACCGTCAGCTCCATCCTAGAGCCCAAATCTCCAGAGGAGACTGATATGGAGGACCAGCTTACTGAATGTCAGGTAAGAGCTCCCCCTGCTGTCCATTCATGGGTGCAACAACAAGAAATTAAAATTATTACTTTACTACATGACAAGTTCAAGTTGGTACCAAGTTACTGAAAAATATATACATGTCATAGCAGATTGTCAGGAGTGATGTGAGCGGTTGAAGGGTGCTGTTATCTGCTCAGCCCTCACTCAGTCATTAGTGTTTATTGAGCGTTGCATCATTTACACTCCTCTTGCATTTCAATATTTAGTTTCCCTTGTTGCATATGGATCATCTCAGGGGGGCAGGAACCTGCCTTGGGTAAACAAGAGCATTAGCAGAGTTAGAGGGGGCATTCAGACGGCTTGGCTCCTAAGCGGCTGTAGCACTAGTCTTAAGCAGATTATGCAGATGTCTCTGTGTGACAGGGGCCTGTTAGCGGCATAGGGCCGCGGAAAAGGTTGTGGCTTTCAGACGATTAATAGATCCTGCTGCTGGGATTGGTGTTGGTCACAAAGCTGGACCAACCTACTAGAATATCCAAGTAGGGGAATCCTAGACGGCGGGGCGGGAGAGTTACTCATTGCCTGGGAAAAACCAGTTCAAGCTACTGATCACAGACTATTGGCTACTATTGCTATTGCTATTGCTATTGCTATTGCTATTGCTATTGTATTGAGTTGTTTATTCAACCATTGGAACAGCATTAACTGATGGGTATCTTTGACTGGGCTGGACTTTCACCACGAACAGCGTGTATGCTGCAGAGCATGGGGCGGGCAGGATTACTGGTAATATGTTACACAGGAGGCGAGGACGGAGAGACGGGTCAAGGATGAGGCCAGAGGGAGAGCTTTCCCTCCCCTGTGCCCAGGGAAAGCTGTTGGTGTAGGGGGTTCAGCCAGACCCCGGCCCCCTGGCTCACTGACACTGTCTGGAAGGTCTGTTCTATAGAAGAGGAGCTGTTGTAGGTGGTGGGACACCATGTTTGAGCTGGCCACTCTCCTCCTGCTTCTGCAGAACCTGCTGCTGGAAATTGAAGAGAAGGTGCTAGACCTGTCAGAGCTGTCCATGCACAGTGAGAGCCTGCTGCTGGAGGGCCGGACAGAGACGAGGGAAGACGCTGAGCAGCTGGCCGGGAAGCTACGCACGCTGAAGGGCAGTCTGCTGGAGCTGCAGAGGATGCTGCAGGACAAGCAGATTAACATCCAGGTGTGGTGGCTACATACTTAGATTCAGTCATATGAATGGCAACATGCAGAGGATTTCACTATCCTGCCTAGTTAAAGAGGCACTGGCACTGTAACATGCTTCAGATAAACACATCCCCCAAGTGCCAAATTGTATGTTTGTTTATGTTGTCTGACTGCATTAGGGCTTGCACCATCCTCATCATTAGTGCATTAATCAACTTGACCTAATGTCTAGTCCATTTGCTATCTGTCTACATGCCACTCTAGCATGGCAAGAGATGAAATACCAACTGAGAGAATGTGTTGTCTGTTTTGAAGCTGTGTGCTTTGTCCATTCTTTACTATGAATGAATCTGTTTTGGGTAAACATAGTAAACGATTAACTTACTTTTGTCATCAACTTACTTTTGACTCCATGGTTTCACTAAGTGTGTGGTCATCCAACTGAATGAGTCAGCAGTTTAATCATTGCTTTTGATAGTGTGAGAACAGATAGTCATGCTTGCTTGCTGAAGAGTGCTTCTGAGTGAATGCGTGTTGTATGATGTTCTCCCACCTAGGGCTCTCTGCAGGAGCAGGAGGACAGTGAATCAGACTCCAGTCTGTCTCACAGTCCCAGTGTGCAGGACTGGCTGGCCCAGGCCCGGACCACACGCTCCCAACAGCACCAGGACAGTCTTCAGAGGCAGAGGGTATATTTTAACATACTTCACTACTAATGCATTGGGTAGTGGTAGCCATCTGAGTCCCTTTTCATGCATCTGTCCTATTACTGCAGCAGCCGTTCAACAACAACTGAAGTTATTGCAGCCTCTTCTTTTTGAATGTGGTAAAGAAGAACTGATTTCAGATCTTATTTCTCAAACCTTTGGATGTTAGATTATCCCTTGTGCCCTCTGGTAGATGAAAGGAAACAAATATTTTACTTCTAAATTATTTTTTCCAAAAGCAATCTGTAGCACAGTAAGCACTGTGGCAAGCTTGCAGTGGAAAGTGAAACATCAATGGTGCATTTCTACATTTAATATGATGGCTACATGTGTATATTATATCACCATGTCATCCCACTGCATTTGTCCATGAAATGGTTGATCCTGAGCAAATGCTCCTGTTTTGTCTGTTTGCTGTTCAGGAGCTGGAGGAGCAGCTAGCAGAGCAGAAAAAGCTGCTTCAGTCTGTTGCCAGCAGAGGAGAGGAGATCCTCATTCAGCAGGCCTCACCTAGCAATGCCAGGTATTTTACAACCTACTTGCACTAAGTCACAAAGAAAAGTAAAATATTACCTTCATGCATGTAGTGACGATATTCTCAGGGCAGATTAGAAAAAACCCCTGAATTAAGTCATGTTTCATCTTTTACACCATGCAGTACAATGGAGCCATTCTCACCAGAGGCTTTGGTGGAGAGGGAAGCTCAGGCTGCACAGGAGCAGATGAGACAGAGATGGGAGAGCTTGAGATTGGAGCTCAAAACCAAACTGCAGCTCCTACAGAAAACCCTGGAGCAGGACCGCAAGCAGCCGGTACAAACACTGTAGTAGTAATAGTAGTAGTAGTAGTGGTAGTAGCAGTACTGGTACTATGTTATTGTTGTTGTCATTATTACTTTTCAAAGGACTTGGAAGTTCTTTTGTCCATTATTAAATTCCACTGTGCCTTTTATTATTTGTATTATTGTTGTTGTTGTTGTTGTTATAATTGTTATTAACATCATCATCACCTCACTGCACTTCTTACAGGTTTATTCCAGAACGTCCCGCGTCACCACAGCTGGGCCGCTGTTTAAAGGAGAGACTCAGGCGCATGACAAATCCTCCCTGAAGACTCTGTATGATAGTTTCAGACAGATGATGGAGGAGATGACTGCTCAGGTTCTACTATTATGATAATAATAATATTGATATTATACATTTGAAAACATATTGTACATTTTAAAACAATGTAATATTGCAACATTAAGTATTTGCCATGCTGAGTTAATGGACACATGCAACTCTCCTTGGTGTTCATAGCCCGGTGGTGGTGAGAAACAGGCGATGCCGATGGAGCAGCAGCTATACACAGCTGTGTCTTCCACCTCCACCTGGCTGGATGACGTGGAGAACAGCCTCTTCTCTGGCTCAGTGCTGC
>CABFOQ010053514.1:49922-61456 GCA_900660455.1 Gephyroberyx darwinii
TGAAAACGCAGAGACGCAGCTACAAAAGCAGGAGGTACAATACAAAACCTTGCAGAATGATTTTTGAAAGATCAAACAATATACAGTAATCCTGGATATACCCCTAACTTTGGAGTTCTAAGTTTTTTTGTGATAGTTAAAAAAGCGGCTGAGGTTGAAAATGCAAGTTTAAGTGGGTGAAAAAGTAAAGATCTGTGATCTCTATGGGATTTGAAAACATTGATGCTCAGTATCTGAGCAAGGTTACTGTATATCCACACGCAGTACTACAGATAGAACCTCATGCAATTTTGCAAATTAATTTTGCAGTGTGACTGTTTGTGGTTGAATTGACTTCTTTCTTCTCCGCAGACCTTGGAGAACGACGTGAGGCACGTGACTGAGGAAGTGAGGCACAGCAAGGCTCTGCTAGCCGGGCCCACCGGGCTGAGGCAGGAGGACCAGGCCCTGCTGGAGGACAACCTTGACTGCCTGAAAGAGCGACTAGGAGCCCTGGGTTCTGCTCTGGGGCAACGCTGTGAACACATGAGGAACAGGATGCATGAACTCACAGCCTACCAGGTTCGCTTGCTGTCTTATCTAACAGAGAGAAATAACATCACCACAGAGACTCGAACCCCAAAGCTCCCTCCCACATATCACCTCTGAATCTTCTATTGTGGGAAATGCATTTCTTTATATGATGTCTTATATAATGTCTATGTCTTGTTTAGCCAAAACCTTCTATAGTAGTGACTAATACTCCTGTTGACTAATACAGACGGAGCTGCAACTTCTCCAAACTGCTTTAATTGAGACCAAGTGCCAGATACTACAGACGTTAGCTGGGGCCATGGATAAACCAGCCTCGAAACAGCTGGAGGTACATGCTTGGACACACACACACACACACACTACTTCTCTTCGATCAAGGCAGTCACTCACCAGCATTGTCATTTCTGTAAGGTGATTGCTGATGCAGAAGACAGCCTGAGAGACTTTGAGCACAGGATCACAGAGCTCAAAACCAGAGGAGCAGCACTACAAGCAGATCAGATATCAACTAACAAGTTGCTGAAACTCCAGGTACTGTATATGTGACGGTCTGAAAACCATGTAGTAACAAATACTCCATGTGCTGTTTAATTATATTGAATTTAAAATGGTTTAGTGAAAATCAGATTTTCCAGACTTTGGAAAAACCTTAACTACAAAATACCAGATCAAAAAACTACCCACAATGCTCCGTCCCACCCAGTATCAACAACAATACCAATGTTCTCTGCGTGTATTTCAGGATGCCTATGAGGAGCTGGTGATGACAGTGGGCTCCCGGCGCAGTGGGCTGAACCAGAACATGGCTCTGAAGGAACAGTACGAGCGGGCCCTGCAGGACCTGACTGACCTGGTGGACACAGCTCAGGACAAGATGGCCGCCGACCAAAGGATCATCGCCAGTTCTGTGGAGGAAGTCCATAATCTCCTGGACAAACATAAGGTTTGGTGAACTTGCACTCCACTAAGCTAGTAGACCTAAGGAATGACAATTCAGTTTTACCCCAAGTTTTATTTGTACTGGTGCTGCAGTCAATACAAGGCTGAAATCAATTTGAAGGCAGCACAAATAATAGTTAAGAAGAGAAAAGCTTTATAAATCATTGATTCTACAGCTGGTAAACCTGAGGACAGGTTGAAAAGTAAAGAGCATGAATGATTGACAAGTTACTAGAAATACTGAGTGCATTAAACATACAGTATGCTCTATCTAACTGTTATGTGCACATAAATACAATTGCGTGTGTGTGCGCATGTGTGTGTGTGTGTGGGTGTACATGTGTGTGCATGGCTGATGTCTTGCAGGAGTTCTTCCAGGGCCTGGAGTCCCACATGATTCTAACAGAGACGTTCTTCAGGAAAATCTGTAGCCTGGTGCTTCCCAAAGAGAGCCAGGCCCTGGAAGAGACCATGGCCCAGGCCAAGGACGTCCTCAAGGAGGCGCACAGTAAAGGTGTAGAGCTGGAGTGCATCCTGGAGGTGAGAGAGGGAAGACAATGTGTGTTAACTGTAGGTCTGTTTTGAAATAGCAGGTTCCTTCAGTCATGGCAAATCTGAAAAAAAGGATTCTTGTTAAGCTGAGGTTGTCTGTTACTTAGTTCCAATGTTCCTCATCTGTCTTCTTGTTTGGTCAGACTTGGTGCCGCCTGATGCATGATTACCAGAGCTTGTACCGACAACTGGAGGCAGTAGAGGGTAGCGTTCCCTCCGTCGGCCTGGTGGAAGAGACGGAGGAGAAGCTCACTGACAGGATCTCCTTGTATCAGGTACAGGTTTAGACAGTACACATTTTAACACTGATGACCATAATAACCCTAGATAGCCTGTACAGGATCCCATTTAGATATGAGGAAGTTGATAAAGTATATGGAGAGGATTCTGGAGAGACAATTCAGGTGGGTTTTGAGAGCATGTGGGTCCAATACTACCTCTGGGTACACAGAATATAAATTCTATTTGTTTCCCCTTGCACGCTCTTGGTGTATTTCTATAGCCTTTATTTACCCAGGGAAGCTTCACATTCATTTCTAGAATCTGCCTAGCACCACCTATTTCTACTGTTGGCTGCTGAATACATGTATAGGATCCGTTGGGAGTTTATCACCTTGCTCAATGGCATTTTGACAGTAAAGGGGAGAGCGCTACTCATTCAATTCCCCCACTGGTCACAAGTCCACTTCTCTAACCACCCCACTTCTATTCTCCGTATAGGGTCTGAAGGGGAAACTGACAGAGCACCAGCACAAGCTATACCAGGTTCTGGAGGAGGGCAAGCGCCTGCTGCTGTCAGTGTGCTGTCCCGGGCTGGAGAATCAGCTCACTCTGCTGGGGGAGCACTGGCTCAGCAACACCACCAAGGTTAACAAGGAGCTACAGCGCCTGGAAGCCATCCTCAAACACTGGACCAGGTCAGAAACACGTCAGAATCATAATGGGAATCGCTTGTAATCGCCAAGTACAACAGATGCACACTTAACTTTTGATTTTGTTCCAGGTATCAGAGGGAGTCTGCAGAGCTGAGCGAATGGCTGCAGTCTGCTCTGGAGCGTCTGGAGTTCTGGAACACCCAGGCGGTGTTGGTTCCCCAGGAGCTGGAGTCGGTCAGGGACCATCTTTCTGCTTTCCTTGTGAGTCCACAGACCTTCATTTTTTTAACCTTTATTTATCCAAAGACTCAGCTTTGCTCTTTTCCAGTAACCCTGCTACACATTCATACAGTTTGGGAGCTGCCAGTACAAACGCAGTTTTCTGGTGTTGGCCACTTAGCAGCTCCATTGGAGAAATTTGGGTCTTTCAATGGATCCAAGGCCCATACCAAGCATGAGCACAGCACTTTTTTGTCAGTTGTATATATACACACTATAGTCACTATTTTATTATGACAATTTATAATAGCATTATCACTTTGCTGCAGCGATTATGATATAGTAGTAGTAGTAGTCGTCATAGTACTACTAGTAGTAATCCTGTCAGCAGCAGCAGTAGTAGTAGAAGTCATATAAATACCAGCGTAAGTAGTATTATAAGATGTGCTTTTGATTCTATGCCAGCTGATGATTCCTGTCATCCTCTGTCTCAGGAGTTTTCCAAGGAAGTGGAAGGCAACTCCAGCCTGAAGAGCTCTGTGGTAACCGAGGGCAACCAGCTGCTGCGGCTGAAGAAGGTTGACACGGCGGTGCTGCGGTCTGATCTGGCACGCATTGACAGTCAGTGGACTGAACTGCTCACACGCATCCCGGTGGTCCAGGAAAAGCTGCATCAGGTACTGCCGCATGCAGTCGGACTAAACAGGCTTAGCCGCCCCGGGGCAAATAGGATTACTCCTTTCTCCTGCTTCACTCTCATACTGAACGGTTGACCTTCTGACCCGCAGCATGTGCGGTTTTCCTCCTTGGATGTTTGATATGTCAGACGAATGTGGGTTGTTTTTTTTTCTCAGATCCAGATGGAGAAGTTGGCCTCGCGTCATGCCATCTCTGAACTGTTTAACTGGATGTCACTGATGGAGAATATCATTGAGGAGGATGAGGAAAACCTCAAGAGTGCAGTGGGCTCAATGGTCATCCAGGACTACTTGCAAAAGTACAAGGTAGTGGACTTTCCAATTACATGTTAAAGCCTCAGTCTGTAATAGTGCAATAGTGCACTGTTTCTCCCGTGCTGGCTTTGTTTACATTGTGATTTTTTTCTAACAGTATACCTGTCAATATTTGACAGGTCAATATTTGACAGGTATACTGTATATATAATGTATATTTGTTTTTAGGGTTTGTAAACATTGAAGTAAAGTAGACCTACAGTATACTGAGTTATAACAAGTTAAGAAAGTTCCAGTAACTTTTTTTCCATTTACAAGTCAAACTGTGTCTATCCAAAATTCAGACGGCTAAATGAAATCTGGACTGCATCTTGAAGTATTTCCTTTCCCTTATATGCCATAACCAACCCAATCATGCTTGTAACTGTGAATATGATTTTGTTTCCTCCCTTTAGGGCTTCAGAGTAGATATCAGCTGCAAACAGTTGACTGTGGACTTTGTCAACCAGTCAGTGCTGCAGATCAGTGGTCAGGATGTGGAGAGCAAGCGCAGTGACAAGACAGACTTTGCTGAGAGGCTGGGAGCCATGAACCGCCGTTGGCAGATACTACAAGGCCGCATCACTGAGAGGGTGAGGCCACAACCACTGAAACTGTTCATGAAAAGCATGGAAACCAGTGTCACTTAGCAGTGCAAAAGTAGTTGGGGCTCTTACAAGATTTTTTTTTTTACTTTGAATGATTAAACCATTTCCTAATTGTCAGTGTTTGGCATTTGAACTTGTGCAGTTTCCTTGCTGTCTATATAAATATGACATTTTGGTTTGTGCCATTTCTGCATTTAGTAGTAATAACTGCATGTGAGATGAAGTGCTTTTACCATTTACCATTTACTAAGAAGCTAAACAGTGTTTTGTGTGACACACCTCCAGATCCAGTTCCTGGAGAGCCTGTTGGAGATGTGGCTGGAGTATGAGAGCAGTGTCCAGGCCCTGAAGTCCTGGATGGTAACTCAAGAAGAGAGGCTGAAGAGGAAACACAGGATAGAGGACTTGCCTTCAGTCCAGAATGCTCTGAAAGACTGCCAGGCAGGACTCTCACTTTGTCATCACTGATTCATCAAAACATGTTATTCACCAACATGCTGTTATTGCCATACTTTTGAGTCATACTTGTTACACTGTGGTCAAAGTAACGCCATCTATAAACCCTCTGCTAACCTTTTAGGAAATGGAGGAGATGGTGAAGGAGAAAGAGAGGGATTTGGAGATAGTGGAGGAGCAGGGCTGTGCCCTTGTCCAGAACAAGACCGATGAAGCCTGTGCTATCGTCATGGAGACGCTGCAGGGTGTCAATCACACCTGGGCAAACCTGGACCACTTGGTAAGCTCCTTTTACTGTGGCACTGTGGTACTAAGGGTAGACCAAAGACAAGCTCAGTTCTGCTCTGTTCTATTTCCTGAGCGTTACTGTGTATTTTGGATCTTAAAATTTCTGTGGAAATTTGTTTCCACAGATAGGGCAACTGAAGATCAGCCTGAGGTCAGTTCTGGACCAGTGGAGCTTGTACAAGCGGGCATCCGAAGAGATCAATGGGTACCTGATGGAGGGGAGGTACTCTGTGTCCCGTTTCCGCCTCCTCACCGGCTCCCTGGAGGCTGTCCAGATGCAGGTGCAGAGTCTGCAGGTACGTTAGGATGAAGCCGTATATGAGGCATTTATGATTCATGGTACAAGAATGAAAGCTGTTGCCCGCAGTTCCTGTTCCTGTCGTCCTTGTACCATGTGTACCAGTATGCACTTTAACTTGAACTCTTGAAGTTGTCAACTGGCTGTAGCTGTCATGGTGTCTGCACCAATGTCACCAAGACAAATTCCTGTAATTGTTTCTGATTCTCATTTTGCCAATCTTGATTTTTCTTTTTTTTTCGTTAGGGGGTTTCTATATTTATCTTGTGGCTGGTTAATCAAGCTGTTTATTTGTGTGTTTCTCACTTGTGAAGAATTTGCAAGAAGAACTGGAAAAACAGGAGGGCAGTCTGAGGAAGTTCGGTGCCGTGACACACCAGCTGCTAAAGGAGTGCCACCCTTCAGTGTCAGACTCCCTCAACAACGCGCTGAAGGACGTCAATGCAAGGTGCCCTCAGGCTTGCTTTGTACTCCGAGATTGTACTCCACTTTTTATTTTGTTTATTCAAATGCACATATATTCAAAGTATACACAAGAAAAGCAAACAAATCACAGTTTTCAAGTAAAAAATTACAAATCCTTCAAGTTCATTTTCATTTCCACCTCATTTTGCACTCAGATGGACTGGCTTGCTGGAGGAGATTGCAGAGCGTCTGAGGAGTAGCAAAGCCCTGCTACAGCTGTGGCAGCGCTACAAGGAGCTGTATGAACAGAGCTGCACCAGCATCCAGCTGCAGGAGGAAAAGGCGGACCAGCTACTCAAGACTGCCTGCAGTAAGGACATTGCTGATGAGGAAGTGTCCAGCTGGATCCAAGAATGCAGTGTGAGTCAACCACAGCATGCCAACAGCTATTCAGTATCAAGTATTGGGGTGTAATGTGTATATATTTCTTAGAACACATAATGAAAGTCAATACGCAACCTGCAAAAATCTGCAAACCTCCAAAGTGATGCATTTACTGTTTTATACCTGGAAATGTTGCCTTTGTCAGGAGGTGCTGCGGTCCCAGGCTCCAGTGCAAGCCTCCCTGCAGGTTCTCCAAGAGCTGGAAGATCAGCTGAAACAGCAGGTGGACACCTCAGCAGCATCGGCTGTCCAGTCAGATCACCTCTCTCTCACCCAGCGCTTGGCCGCAGTGGAGCAGGCCCTTAGCAGACAACTCACCACACTGCAGGTGAAGGGATAGAGATAGCAGTAGTCCAATAAATAAATAAAAAAGTAAAAGATGACAACACTTCATCAGTAAGAGTAAAAGTAGATACTCAGTCAGGGCTTTTACTCTTGTCGGTTGTTGTCATCTGTTTTCCTCTAGACTGGAGTCCAAGACTATGAAACCTTCAATGATCAGCTGGATTGTTTGGGGTACTGGATAGTTGAAGCTGAGGAGGCTCTGAAGGCGCAGGATCCCAATGGCTCATCTGATCTGTCAATCATCCAAGACCGCATGGAGGCGCTCAAGGTAGTTTTTGCGTCTGCCTGTCTGGTCGGTCAGTTGAAAGAACCGACTTCACTGATTGTCCTGAACAGGGGGAATGTAATGTTATCGGTTGTCATTTCAACACCATATTTTCCTTTTTGTCCTAAAGAGACTCATGCTGAAATTCAGCAGTATGGCCCCTGAGTTGGAGCGTCTCAATGAACTTGGTTACCGGCTCCCTCTCAACGACTCGGAGATCAAACGCATGCAGAACCTCAACAGAAGCTGGTCATCTGCCTCAGGACAGACCACAGAGAGATTCAGGTATTACACACATAAGAAAAAAAGCTGGAAATGAAAGGTTCAGTGAATGAAATCTTGAAAGCCTTTACTAAGAAAAAGTGAAGGGTTTTATTCCAAAATGCTCTATATCCATTTCAGAAAAAAACATTACTTCAAGTTTTCAACTTTCAACTTTATTGGAGTGCATTTTGGTCTGGAGGCACTCTATAATGGTTAAAAGACAAGAGGTTCAGTAAACGATGTAAGAGCAGATGTAAAAAACATTGGTTGTGCTGGTGGATTGGTTGGCCAGCAATCATTTTGTAAGAGTAGAGTCACTTTTTCAAATTGTGGAGATCTCATTTTGAAATCAAAGTCCTCAATTGGTGTTTGATTCTTTGCAGCAAACTTCAGTCCTTCCTGCTGCAGCAGCAGACCTTCCTGGAGAAATGTGAAACATGGATGGAGTTCCTGGTCCAGACGGAGGAGAACCTGGCAGTGGAAATCTCTGGGAACTACCAGAGTTTGATGGAGCAGCAGAAAGGCCACGAGGTTAGAGTCCCTTTTGAGGCAAAAGACCTGAAACGGCTGCTTTAGTCTGTGGTCACACTTGTTGTTTCAGTGGCACTTTTATCATCTTTATATCATCAGACATTTTCAGGGCACTTGTAGACACATAGTAATGTGATCTCATAAAATCCAATCTTTATGATCAGATTTCAAAAACTGCATTGAGTCGACCATTTAACTGTAGCCTTCATTACCCATGAAATCGTTAGGCAATTCATTAGAAATGTTGTGGAAGAGTATTTCATATGATTTCTCCCTTTCTACTGAATTTGTTGACTTGCAGTTGTTCCAAGCTGAGATGTTCAGTCGCCAGCAGATCCTTCACTCTATAATCAGCGATGGACAGAGGATGTTAGAGCAGGGTCAGGTTGATGACAGGTAAAGTGACCAAATATAATTCACATTGCTTCTGAACTGCTTGTCTTTACTCAACCCAACCTCTCAAATCTAAAAGTGAAAGTTTTACTGTGGTTTAAGGTTTGCAAGGCCTGGAAAATTCACTGCTATTTTACTTTTATGTATTATAACATTTCTACTTCCTGAAAAATCTCTTACAAGTGTCTCTCTGTGATTCTACTTTCACCTCCTGCAGAGATGAGTTCAACCTGAAGTTGGCCCTGCTGAGCAACCAGTGGCAGGGCGTGGTGCGGCGCGCTCAGCAGAGGCGGGGCATCATCGACGGTCTGATCCGCCAGTGGCAGCGTTACAGGGAGATGGTGGAGAAGCTGCGTAAATGGCTGGTGGAGGTTTCCCACCCTGCAGAGGCCCTTCAGGCTGAGGCTACTGTACCTCTGCAACAAGCCCGCTCCATGCTGGACGCTGTCCAGGTACATATACTGTACAAGCTTACAGAGACAAAGCACACATCTGAAATATCTGTGACAGAAAAAGAGCCCTTCCACATCCAACCCTAACCCTCATTTGTGCTGATGTGGTAAGCCTCATCCATCTGACCTGAGCTCCAAGTAGGATAACACAAACCATTAGAATTGTGATGGGAGGTTTGAAGCTTCATTATTGTTTAGTAATGGCTGTAGTGGTTTGTCCACCCCACAACCTGACTGACTGTGCTTTGCTGGTGCAGCTGAAGGAGAAGGTGCTGCAGCGTCAGCAGGGCAGCTACATCCTGACAGTGGAGGCAGGAAGGCAGCTGCTCCTGTCGGCAGACAGCCGAGCAGAGGTAGCCCTGCAGGGAGAGCTCACCGACATCCAGGAGCGCTGGAAACATGCCACCATCTGCCTGGATGAACAGAAGAGGGAGCTTGCCATCTTGTTGAAGGTATACAAGATATAGATGCCAGCAGCTTGTAGAGTACATTTTGAATTTTATGTGATTACTTTATGACGGTATCAAGGGTTCCCCCAGAAAATCTTAACATATTTCTAAAACCTGAAAGCAACTCATTCACTAACACCTACTGCTGATGGATAAAGGCAGTTTGTAGAAAAGGGGAACTAGTACTTCACTTCTTAACTTTCACTTCGACTGTATTTATGGAGTTCCAATGTTTTTTGTCTTGTACAGGACTGGGAGAGGTGTGAGAGATGTATTGGTGGATCACTGGAGAAACTGCGATCCTTCAAACGGCAGCTCTCTCAGCCTCTTCCTGATCACCATGAGGATCTGCAAGCTGAGCAGATGCGCTGCAAGGTATTCTATACCAATGGTGTCCAGCCTCAAGGCTTTTTAAGTTACATGAAGTAGCCTGAAAAGGCAAATAAAATCATCATTTGGTGTCAAAGCTCAAACAAATCTGTATCCCCTTGAGTTTGGGGCCTTGAGCTGAAAAAATTGAGAATCAGTGTTTACTGTAAAAATGAATTAAATTATTTCATATTGCATTACAGTACACAGCATAGCTATTTCTATTTCTATTATCTGTGTATCAAATATCTATTTGTGAGAGATCTAAGAAAGAAAATTGCTTCATGTTGAATTAGTCTTTATAAATAATGGCCTGTTGAATGTTTGTCTTTACCTTGAGTCTGACACCAAGACATAGATTCCTCTATATCTAGTGTCATAGATATAGTATCTCATAAATATAATATCTCATATTTGATTGCCTTGCCTTCTTTTTTGTTTGTTTTTTATTGTTCACCATATTGGCCTTTATTTGATATTGTTTTGTCTGTTAAGCACATTGCAAAAGGTTATTAATATTATTTCCATTGTCAATGACAGGACCTGGAGAGCACATTTGATGGCTGGACTGAGGACCTAGCCCATCTCACTATGCTGAGAGAGTCCCTGTCCTGCTACATCAGTGCTGAGGACTTGTCTGTCCTGCAGGAGCGCATTGAGCTGCTGCATCGACAGTGGGAAAAGATATGCCACCAGGTACTGTACACTACACAGTACCTCTGTTTTTCTGTAACTGATTTTTATGGTTTATGGTGTTCAGCTCTTGCCCTCAGCCTGGCTCGAACAGCAAGCCCTGATCAGCCCCATGTGAGCATGAAAGTTTACACCAACGGGCTATTTCACACCCTATATACCATGCTGCATTTGTAACATCCATCTGATAGACGTCCTGACGCACTCAGGTCGAATAGTTTCTGCAGTTACTTGAGATACCAAATGGTGGTGCTGGCGTCACACAAAAGCACTGCTAACTTTGGGCTGTGAGACATGAACAGAGCTCATCACTGACTGTATGATATAGATCAGTCATCATCAAATGCAGCTTATCAGCTAAATAAGATGGATTATTAGCATGGGCAGCATAGTAAATGCATCTGAATAGTATCTTGTATCTGAAAAAGGACAATCTCCTCAGTTTGTTCTCATGTTGAATAGTATCTCCCAGAGAGTCTGCACTAGTTGCTTAGACATGCAAACTTTAACCGGGCCACAGTCTGACTGAGAAAGAAAAAACCTCAATGCAAAACAGGACATATGTTTTTTCAGATGGTGCATCCTGTGTAGAGGAGATACAAGGCATGCACAGGAAATGTGCTGCTGGCTGTCGATGCATCATTCAAAGTGCTGTGACATCGCAACATCACAGCTTCCTTTTATCGCTTTGCGTGATTCATTTACTTCAGTAGCACAAATTGTATATATTTTGAAATGAGCAACATAATTGAGTTAATTTGAGTTTAATTGGTTAAAAGTCAACATGCATTGATTGTATGTGTGTCAACTCGGACTGTTATATATTGCTGTGCCTCTCCAGCTGTCGTTGCGCCGGCAGCAGGTGAGCGAGAAGCTGAATGAGTGGACCGTTTTCAACGAGAAGTACAAGGAGCTGTGTGAGTGGCTCACCCACATGGAGAGCAAGGTCTCCCAGAATGGAGACATCAGCATCGAGGAGATGATCGAGAAGCTCCGCAAGGTAAACGGATATGGCATTTTTACTTTATCTGATAGGTGACAGTAGAGAGAGAGACAGGAAAGATGGTTGAAAGAGGAGGATGACATGCAGTCTAGATCTGAACCCAGGATGTCATGGTTGTGCACCCCGACCAGCTGAGCCATCAGGATGTCTCACTTTTCAA
>CABFOQ010053515.1:1897-15845 GCA_900660455.1 Gephyroberyx darwinii
CTCCACTCACACACACACACACACACACACACACACACACACACACACACACACACACACACACATACACACACATATACACACAGCATAGCACGTGTGTCCTTGTGGCATCGCATGCAGGCAGGCATGCGTTTCAATGAATAACAAGTCAGGGGATCAGCGCTGGTTTGGCCTCAGAAAAGCCATTACTCTCTCAGAAAGTATATTTGGCTTTTTAATTTAGCTAAGCCTACACGACTACCTGATCAAGCCCCTGATTCACAGCAGGCTTTGGCGACCTACAGCACAGGGCTCACGCATGGCGGCAGATATAACTCCCCCAGTGTTGTTCTAACATCCCTCAGAGTGAGGTGCAGCGGCGTGTTGAGCGGCTGGAAAAGCATTGAGAGCTCAAGCTCCGAGACACACAACACAGCGCAAGAGACAGACAGTTTCCTCATCCAGCGGAGAAAGAGAGAGGATGATAGAGAGAGAGAGAGAGAAAGGAAGAGAGAGAGAGGAAGAGACAGAGAGAGTAAAACAATGATTTCTTGGCTCCGATTACTCTCCTGTTGTTACAAATGATGCTGATTTAAAGTACAGGCATATTTTCCATTTGTTTCTAGAGAGCCCCATTTCCTCTCAGTCTCAGTGACCTCTGTTCAACACCCCCCCCTTTACTTTATTAGCAGTAAGACAGCCCACCCGGTGCTGGTAGCGGAAGCCCATTCAAACCAATGGTGGCAGGAAGCCAGTCTCCTCATCACAATGCCAGCTGCTTCCAACTTAATTTGTCAGACGGTTCCTTTCAGCAAATTTCATTTGAGAGAGATAGAGATAATAATCCAAAGACCGCTGCAGCTTCTCGGGATGCTGCCGAGGATCGAGCTCCTGAGAGCGGCAGGAAGTAAAGAAAAACCAAGAAAATGAAAGGTCTCCACATCAGTTTGTATAAACAGGAAATGGAATACCTCTCACTTACATAGGGCTATTTCACATAGGATGAAATTGAAGTGAACTCTGCTGACCTGGTTTCCCATAGTGCACCTCTGGAAACAACAATGTAATATGAATTATCTGGTGCCTGTGTTGGAACAGGTCGGGACGACGGTGTCAAAAAGGGGGAGTCCTCTTGTCTTGGCTCCTGTCAGGAAACCCGAAGCCTCCATGACCCAACACCAAGCACCTCTACTCCGTGTGATGACGGTACCATGCATTGCTTTTAAACGTTATTGTCGTAGCCCACGTGGACCAGCTGTGAACCCAGTGACTCGCAAGGTATTTTGGTTCCGCTCCGGATGTGACCTTTCAGAGGTGTAGAGTTTGGACGGTCGTTTTTTTTTTCCCTACTACCATTAGAGGTTCATGACAGAAGCTGGAAGCTTGAGAGGGGAATAAGCTATAATCCATTTTCCATAGCTGGAAGACAAACAGACTGTATTGTTTTGTTTGGCAAAAAGGGACCAGAAAGCCTTCAAACAGTTGCTGAGATTTCTTTGCACTATCTCAGCTGACAGAGCCCTGAAGATGTGAGCCAATGTTATTGATGGAGCTAGCATCTTATCTTCCAAAAATGATGGTATATGCTAGAATTCAATCATCATGAAATACAAAGTGCAAGTGAAATAACAAGTAATTCATGAAGTAATAGCTATTTTGCTACTTCCACACTGCAATCGAAAGTGTTTTTGTTTTTTTTCCAGATCTGATGTTTTCTAATCAGTGTGAACAGCAAAAAGCTCCGTGGCGTCATCGGGACTGCGTGGATATGTGGTACAAAACCGGATCCCAAGGCACACTGCCGACATGTGATTTGTATTGGAAAGCTAAAATTGGAATTTGTCAGCATCGCCATGACGATAAGTAAATCTTGCGTCATTCATCTGAGCCAGCATTAGCATGGAGTACAACGAGACACAACAATGGAAAGAAAGTCAAACAGTGACTTGGCTGGTATTTCAGGAGACGCCTCAAGAGACACAAACCAAAACTGAAATGTGTTCAAAACATGCGGGAGAAGCATCTTTTGTTACTGCACCTCTAACCAAGTGTCTTTTCAGCATCGCTGTCAGCTCATATTGGTTCTAGATACGGGTTTCATCATAGAATAGATATGAACAGTCATCTAAAAATATCAGATATGAGCAGCAATTGGAAATTAAGCAGCTAGATCCAACTACTGCCAGGCTGTCAATGCTCTTGACCTGAAACTGTCCCTGAGAAGATCCTGGATGTACTGGGCAGCTACCTGGTGTGAAAGTCCAAATAACCAGATTGGTGCTGTAAATAAGAATGTGTAAGGACTAGTGTTAAATGGGGACCTCACGTAATTAATGAATTACCACCTGTACCACCTCTGTTTCAGGAAACATATTCATTTCAATGGATAATGACATTTGCTAAAATCACTCCTGATACAATTGTGCAAGGTCAAGATTTTGCAATTCAACAGTTTCTGATTTAGCAAAGCAAACATGTATTCTACATATTCCACAACTGCCTCCATTTTTCATGACAGGAGGAAGAAAGCAATTGTGTGTCTAAAAGAAGAAAGAAAATTCATTCACATGGGATTAAAATCACAGACAATCAGCTGTTATTATGACTCACTGTGCTGTTTCCTTCCTATTCACATCTTGTATGAATGTCTTTACTTGGTACATTAGGATGTGCTGGGGATCCTCATGATCATATTGTCTTTGAGGGTTAATTTCAGGTTTCAAAGTAGACCCAGATTCCCAGAGTCCTTTACATTTACTCACACACTCCAGGCAAATGGATACGATTTTTCTAAACCACTTCAACTATCTGAGTTTCAGGCCTCTCTTGAAACGGTCTAGCCACTCAGCGAAAGCATGTGGTTCAAATCTTTTGTATCTTACCTTCCTCTGGAAAATGTCTAATTCCAACCCGAGTAAATAAGTACGCTGCAGTTACTTTTTTTTTTACTGTTTTCATTGCTCTGAACGCAGTCGTGTGCGTCGACTCCCTGACAAAGAATGAAACAGACAGCATGTATGAGTTTGTTAGATTGCTGTTGTCTCAAGTATCCATACCTCATGCCAATTATGCAAAAGCTGTAAACATAACCAGTAGGATAATGATAATAGGAAAAATATGCCCCGGCTCTCTTTAGAATAACAAACATCCTTCTAGCCCAAGAACCAGCATCTCAAACTGCGTCAATATTGAATCGGATGAGAGTGAATAAAGTCCTCCCTGTTGCTTTTACCTCATGTGTTTACAGATGAGTGAAGACAAGCGATAATACATGGAGATGAATCTATCGGACAAAATTCAAGATGAACATTTCCCCTGCAGCAGTACAGCCAATGCCACATGCTCATATCCTATAATTTGTCATTCTAATTAATTGCTCAAGCAAAAGTTGAAAAACGATCATTTGTAGCACGGGCATTAGTCATCATAGAGAGGCGTAACTTTCACACAAGGACAAAATTATACCCCCCTCTCCGTGTGAGCTTTAGTCAAACAAGGCACTTAATCATTTAACACTTTCTCAGATGTTGATCCAAGAAACTAAGGAAGCATAAGTGATAAAAAATGGTAGTTCAAGAGCTATTAGGATACGGGATGAAAAAAAAAAAAAAGATGACAAACATGTGCTATTAATGACCAACATGTGGTGATGTCAAGAAGATGTCGCTATTCAAGCCTCACATACGAATCAAAGACACGTGCGTGGCAGAGGGTTAGCGGCGCAACGAGTTCAGCCAAACGTTGCCTGGCACTTGGCGCCGGGCATGCAGAACAACCACGCTCGACTGCAGAGTAGTCACTCAACACGGGAACAGCTGCTTGCTGATTCAATTCTAAACAGACAAGAGGGTTTGGTAAACTACTGTTATGCCAGAGTCAGGTTTCTCAATCCAACCCCTCTTCCAGCCGTCGCTGTTTGTAATGCACCACATTAAGTGTGTCCCCAATCAGTGCATGAAGTCACCAAGTGAGTGAATATGAAAACCACATTGGGCTCATCTTTTCAAAGACAACTGCCTGTTTCATCCTTAGTTTTACAGTTGGAAAGAAGCAAAATGACATTCTACACCTAAATGTGTCCAAAAGTGGGTCCAGTTGAGTTCGAGTCAAGACCTGGTCCAAAGGGGGTTGGGACCTGCATCAAGACCGAGACCAGAGCAAATCGTGTCCTAGTCAAAATAATCAATAAACAGTGTTTATGTCTTTCCAGGTGTATAAATAATGCTTAAGGAGTTTCTTAAGTTTGAACTCTGTGCTGAACCCTTCAACATCCAACTAATCAATCCATAGGAATTGACTTATACATGCATTGACATTGGAGGCCCATCACATACACAGGTTTCTACAAGTGAAATCCTTTAAATTGTTTGTAGTGCTGGAGAGAACATCAATAAAATGTCCCATCCTTTATATTTTTAGCCAGAAAAAGTCAAGTCAATATCCAAAAAAGGACACGTCCAAGATGTCAAAAAAGACTGAGATGGGAGATAGTTTGGACAAAGGTTTCCACCAAATGTTATTTGTTGGTCTATGTTGGTTTGATAACATTGGTAAATACTAAAACAATGGAGTGTTTCCTTCAGGTGCCTCTGAAAAGTCTACAAGGTCAGTTTTATGAAATCCCCCTGTTGAAACTCAGCTGATGTTTTCTAGATTTATTGTTACCATCTGGTACTTTTATCCCACAATGCTATCATAATGTGTTCATGTCAGAGATATGAGCATCTCGCCTCTTTGCGGTGGGTTGCCATGAATTCTTTTTACAGCGGACACGAGAAGCACTTATGATCCTCCTCCAAATGTATACAGTACACCCGTAAAACTATCGGAGCACCTGTTTCTCAGAAAGACGGATTGGCCATCACGTGCTTATCTCACCCGTTTTATCCAATATGCTTCGTTTTTCATCCATTACAGGAGATGCCACATGGCTAAAGACAAGGATAAAGCCGGTTCCAGACAGATGGGGAAATAGCGGAGTCTGGAAAAAGGAATGCCAGCTGCAATAATCTCATTCTGGATCACAATCCGCACACCAAAGCAAAAACGGGCTAATTCCTCAAAGCAGCCCACCACATCTTGGTACCAAAAAATGTCACCAGGATCTTGATTTGAACCTCTCCAATTAGGATTCGATCTGTTTCCTATCAGCGTTTGATTGAACTTGATGGCTTGTTGTTGGCAGGCAGTAACTGCAGAATCCTCAAGTGACATTCAAGACCGAGGCAGGCATGCCTTCGCAGTAGCAGTGACAGCTGAGCTCTGGGGGCCTCTGTTGTGAGATGGAAACATCCAAAGCAGAATAGCGGTGCCCACTGCATCGGGTGATGTTCATGTCCTTGAAGAAGTTGGCGTTTGTGACTTACATCCCAGAGGAGGAACGGTTAGCGTCATGGTTAGTTGGGCTACTGTGCGTTGTTGTATTTCATGTTTTGTCTGTGTTCATATAATCATTTTGCAGAATTGGATAAGAAAGTACATGTCACTTTTACCTCGTAAAGTTTCAACAATGCATTTCCTATAATTGAATGAAAACACTGTTGTGCACAATTAAGACTATTTTATGGCTTTTCTGCATTAGAACAGTGCAGAGTGAAAGGAAACATGGGGGAGAGAGATGCAACAGAGGTTATGAGTGGGATTCAAAATCACAACATGACAAGTACTGTACATATTATGTGACTGAGCCCCGTAAGCCGCCAGCACATGCAGCTGTGTTCTAGATTCGAATGCTGCCAGTATTGAGAACCCGGGCTGAGGGTTGCTCCAGTTGCTCCAGGGAGCCGTTCAGTATCCAACAGTAGAACAATGTGGTTGCACTGGGCATCTCCCAGCTGTGAACGTGTTTAAGTGTATGAATGTGGAGCTTAAATAGTTGATGCGTATTCAGCAAAACTCTTCTTGGATGCATGAAGATTTTTTTTAAAAAAGCAGGCGATACAATAAAGAGAGCCAGGAAAGAAGGCAAAGAGCAAGAGAATGACATCTTGACACAAGTCACAACACAAGGTGTGCACTTCATCCATAGCGCCAGAAAGTGCCTCGGCCTGTGGAGGGAAACCAAATGAATTGAGTGGAACATTTCAGTGGAAAGGGATGTCCCATTAATATGGCATGTTTGGTTGTCTATACAGCAGATAAAGCAATATGTGGTTATATGGAAACCTGTTCAATGCTCAGAAACGCCCCGGATGCTTCATCCTGACATCCAATCTCCTGTTCTCACCCTCTTCTCCTGAGCAGCGGACAGAGCAGCGCTGCCAGCTTTCCTCATCTCAGTGAAGAAACAGAGCATTGGCCACCAGACAAGCTCCCCTTCATCCAAACGTTCAAATTGACCTGTCCCAGGTGCTTCGTCTGCCTCCTTCCTCTGAGTGGCCCACATCCTCTCACCCCAGTGATCTCTCTTTCAGCCCTCAAACAAACGTCTCTACCAGACACCGAGATCGCCCTAGCTGTTTGTGCAAATCTCATCCTTGACAAGGGCAGAGACGGACGGAGAGTGGAGGAGAGGAAAAGTTATCACATGTGTGAAACGAGTCTGAATTCTTCCCCTTTATATTCAGCCAGTTTTATTAAATGCGCCCTCAAAAGTGTGATCCAGTGCAAGAAAAATCTTGCAGCTACCACATGCAGTGGCCTAAGTCCAAGGCAAACACTCCCACCGGTGTGTACACCAAGACAGATGACTGTAGGACTCGGGGCCTGGCTAGCACAACGTAGCCCTATTCAGTATTTATTTTCACAGTTCAAAGCACTGGCAACAGCCCGCTTGGTGTCTGCAGTCCAGTCCAATGCACCCCTGATTGCCACAGTGAGGCTCCGCAGCCCACAAAGTCATACACTATACCTTGTGCCAGCTCTTAACTCCACATCTACAGCACCCCAAGAAATGGCGGGGCAGCATCCAGGGAAGGAGGGGGTTCGAGGGGTAGGCTTAAGGCTAGGGGGTAAAGGGATTCCTCTGTAACCACACTTTGCTGTGGGTTGAACGGCTGCTTTGTGCAGCTTGGCGTGATCACAGAGCCCACATTAAAGAACAAGGTCTGTTATTCACCAGAGCAATGATAAGTAATGTCTCGCAGGCCGCTGATCCCAGTGCCGAACTTTCTGCCCTTGGCTGTGAAGTTTATCACTGCACTAACTGCATACCGTCTTACCCACCCACACAAGGCTCCGTGCTATAAAACCTGCGTGATATACTAGCTACCGTATGGAATCAGGGAGGATGCTGGGTAATCTGGACACGCAGAAGCGAGTCCAGAGATGTCTCATGTTTCTTGGGATACTTTTTACTGTCTGGGAATTCCTCGTCTCCTACGAGTGATTTCCTCAAAGATGGATCAAGGTGGAAAACGAGTTAAATGAGTGTGATGAGGAAAATGTTGTGGAAAAACATTTAAAATGTCAGCATTGGAGAGAAGTACTGCACAAGCGCTGCTCAAGTGCTGCGGTCAGAAATCTAGGTCATTTGATTTATTGTGATCAAATGTTACTTCCTTTTCTCTTTAATACAAAAATACACAAAATCTCTGTTTTTCTCAGTATTTATTTAAAATGTGATAGTATCATCTAAAATGTTGCCAGGCTGAAGATGCTCAACTGTGAGCCTTCATTTTATGAGAGGAGGTGTCCCACTTTTCACATGGTGGATATCTCATTCTGGAAAGAACCTGTTCATCATGCACAGCAGACTGAAGAGGGAAAAAGAAAAATGGAAATTAAAAATTGGAATCATTAGCTTACAGTTACTGGCTTCGGTGTTTATTGCCACATTGGTAAATAATCTAGGAAAGTCAATTTCAAGTTCTTGTCCCTAATGGAAAATTTGGCTTGCAGCAAGGCATGCAACACCATGCATAAACACAATAAACAAAATACAAAAACATGCAAGAAACTCATATTAAACATTCACACAAGTGCCAAAAATATCTTATACTTGGACGGCAATTATTCTGAGCTGCGTCCAACATTTTAATTTAGCATTTCTTTTCAGCAAAATTAACCAAAATTATTGTTTCAGCTTCCAACTGATTTTATGCATTTTGTATTTTCTGACCAAACACTCTGCGCTGTGATTTGCTGCCTTGACCCAGGAGAGCCGTTCGACAGTATGTAATGGGTATGGGACTAAATCAAGGTTGGCCAATACATACATATGCTCCGTTTTATTGCCTGGCTACTCCTCATGAAGTCTCTCCACTCCAAGATTTTCCCCCTCAGTCTGGATTCTGTCAGATGCAGTTGTTAGCTCTTGTGCTACATCAGAACTGAGGGCTATTATTCACAACAAGCTCATCAACGAGACCGGCTTGGATCACCCCTCTGTGCTTATTAGTCTAGGCAATAAGTGCAGCATGACAGTGGGGACCAGTAAAGTTTTTTTTCACTCTTTTAACAGTACCGTTTTTAGGAGTGGTCCAGACCAAGTAGAGCAGAAAGTTTGTAAACTGGTTGACCGCTGTTAGTCATTCATGAACTATTACTCCCATCATGAAGCCGGCGAGATAAAGATAAATATTGTTTACGGTACGCCGGTTTCCTCCTTGTTGAGTTTTTTCCTCTTTAGCTGCTGTTATCCAATTCAGTTGTGACCTCATTAAATTGTTATTTTACTCTCTTTCTTCTGAGGTGAGAGTCCTTGTATTTTATCTCTGCTACATTATCAGAAGCTTTTTATTCTTCCTGTTTTATCAATTTTTATGTGTAATTAAATAAACCAAATGCAATTAATTGCACGTGCAGTACAATGCTTCTCATGTTCAATCATCCTCTTGAACAATGTGCTCTCACTTCTTTGCTGCCAATGCCAATGCCAACCAATGCTCTTATTAGAGATGAGTGATTAGAGAATATTTCTTTGTAAAACTTGATAGAAAAATAGAAATCAAAGGAACGAAACAGCAGTGAGAAAAAAAGAGGAAGGGCCCCATTTTCACAAATTGAATCACTGGGAGAGCTGATGATTAAGGGCCCATACCCCATGTCCGCCCTCTTCTGCCTGTTTGTTTGAGGGAATCACCATGCCAAGACAGAAATCTCCAGGATTAGATGGTAATAAATTGGTGATGAAATAATCCTGTTGGACAATCCCATTTCAAGGGATGGGAAGTTGATTTTCCCAGCACTTTGTGTCAAACAAAAACACAATGCTTTATAGACATGATGAGTGAGCCTAGTTGAGCCCCTCCATAACAAAATGCAGGCATACTGTACTTGTTCTGCTTGGCATAGTCATTGCTCATTGTTTGGCACACACGCTTAAACAGGGTGTACTGCAATGAGTGACTCATTTCTGTTGGAGAATTTGTCTTGAGGACAATAGCAACCGCATGGATGGAGATAGCTCAGTTACTGGTAGAAGTTCCAAGTAGTTGAAATTAAGTTTATTTATACTGATCCAGAAAAAACTTGGCATTGGTCTTTAATGTTAATACAGCCAAATGCACTATTTTATATCATAGTCATGGACAAAATGATGATAATACGGAAAACATGCAGCTATAGAGGACCTATGTACATAATCATATAGCTCTAGTTTTTCCTTGAAAATTATGGTTTTGATGGTGGTTGGTGGAGTGGAACTTTTAATGTCTTAACAAAAAATTCTAAAATTAAGACAATCTGCATTTGCCTATCTTAAAAAAAATCATTCACACATTTATATGGAGATTTTATAAGTATCTTTAGGTCTCATCTGGCTTGGAAACAGTTACCCTATATTGCAGTTTTGCTGTCTAGGATGTGAAAGCTTTGGTGTTCAGTGTCTTGATGGTGACGGTGGAACTGTATAATTCCATGATCACAATCAGTCAAACTAGTCTCCCGGAGGCGAACAACAGGAAGTGGTTTGATCCAGACTGAGATTTTACAAACTGCAAAGTCAGACCAACCTATAAAAGTGAAGTTATAGGTCCAGAATGAGTGACAGCTTTGCAGAATGCATGTAATTTTGCATGAAGCCACCAGCCCACCCACGGCAAGATATACGGCATCCAGATCGCAAGCGTGTTTGTTTCACAGTAAACCTTTCTCAGGGTTGTTCAGCTCTAGTTAGAGGTTGCCAACGAAGCAGAACCTATATATGACACGTGGCATATGTTACATGATGAGGTTTAATTTCTGAAGGTTGATCAAGGTCAATTTTAGGAGTTTAGCCAATTATTTCTTCAACCACCAAGCAATATTTTGTTCCAGGCACAATGGGGGTTTGGAAGGATCACAATGGACCCATCCTTTTAATGTCAGGTGAGAACAAACACAAAATAACCGAGATGCTTGAAAATGCGGGTCTCAGCCCTCCTCCAGTAGTACTGCAGCATTTGTTAGGACTGAGAATGTAACTTGAACCAACTACAGGAAACGACCCCAAAATGCAAGGGATTATGGGTGTCAGGAGACGGATGTTGACATCTTATAGCCAGAAGTTACTCATGCATGGAACGTGCATGGAAAGCCTCGCATAACAAAATGAACCAAGGGCAAACTGCAGTCTGGACTGATGCTCATATTCTGATATTTCCTCATGAGGTCTTAACTGGTATGAACACCAGAGGAGATCATTAAGGCAGGGAGTCCATCGTGCTTAGATAAAGTTACAGGGACTGGAATTAAGTTTGTTTTGACTCACTAACCACCAAAATGACTAACCTCAAAACTCTTGTCCAATAAACAAGCTACATGGGAGTCATGTGACTTTTGTTCACCAGCTCTGACTCACTTGTAGTTGAGTAGTGTGAACCTAAACGAACTAAATACAAAAATAGCTAACTTTTACGTAGATAGCTATAGGCTAGTATGCTAGTTTGAACTTGAAAGGTCAGCTAGGCTAACTAGCTAACTAGCTAACCTAGATAACTTGTATGACTAGAGTGGATCTTTTCAGTTAGTAGCAGAGCACTAGGCTTCATAATAGTTAGATCTTCTCTTAGCTCTTGCCTTTTTCACTGGACTTGAGCTTCAACTCAACCAATGAGATTATTTCTGCCTCCGGAGCAGCTCTGCCTCTGACAAATGTTTGTAACTAAAATGCCAATCTGCAGATTCAATGTCTTGCTCAACGCCACTTAGACAGGACACACATGGTCTGTGACTTCTCGGTTATGTGGGTTATGGGGCTGCCTCTTTGAATCACCAGGACACCCTGTTACCCTTACAACCACCACCACCACCACCACCATCACAGCATCATATTTGGTTGTTGACTGTAACATCCATGTTATTTTTCTCTGAACGTCTGTGGTGCCTGTGAAAAGTGTTCAACGTGGCACAAGCTTCCACAGTCATAACACAAGTATATGACGTCAGAAATCATAAAACTTGACTCGGGCTATGCTTACATTACTGTCATAAAGAAGACTCCCAAATGCACTTTTCCTCCCAGACTTTGCTTTAAGCTCCTTGATATGTTGACCCTTTTCTCATTCCCCTTAAAGAATGACGATAAAAATCTGGCACCACGCTCACCCCACTCTGTGCAAGGGAATTGGAATTGTACAAACCTTAACCTTCGTTGGGAAGGTTATGATGTGTAAGTTGTTGAATTTATCTACATGTGTCCTCCATGTTTGCTGACATAAATACTGGGAGAGGTGGAGTTGTCCCGCATACGGTAATTTATCATTTGCACCATCGGCTCTGTATTTATGACACACTCTGCAGGGACGGCGTTCCAGAGGATGATCTAATCACGCTAAATCCACGCTGATTGGTCGAGTTAAGTGGGTGATGACAAAACATGCTATTCTCCATGGTTTCATCTAATCATGGGCACACATATCATTCAGTCCGTCATCTGGGGGAACAATAGGAAAGTTTCGTTCCAAAATGAGGCATTCTTTAAAAATAGTGACTGGTCTTTTTGAATGGATTCATGGCTCACATTGATAAAATGATGCTGCTTTTACATACTGATTCTCTGTTTTAGAAATATTGAAGTATGACTTTTGATGATTTTTGTTTCTGAAAACGGATATTTAGTGTTTTATAACGAAACCCTTCAGAGTCATTATGGGTGTTAAAGCCTCCAGGGTCATTGGTGTTCACCATTGGTCGAGGTTTCAGCCTCACTGTAATGTCATACCGCACGAAAAGCGAGTGAGCTTAGCAAACCCTAAAGCTACTTTAGTCACTAAATGAATTCAAAATGATTGTAAATAATTTGGTTAGCTTCAGTTGTGAATGTTTTAAATAAATCATTTTATTCTTTGTTTTTAGCTACAATTCTAAATACTACATGTTTTAGTTTTGGAATCTTCAATATTTGTTTATTTGTCTTTACTCTTTTACTACATATTTTCCTTTAAACTTTCTTGTTGTATTTTATGTGTACAGTCGGCACACTTGTAAGAGAGGGAACCTGCTCTCAATATGTCAAGTTCAAATAAATAAAATGAAAATAAATAAAGTGAATATGAATCCCCACCTCTGCTAGAGAGTGTGATGTCAAGTATGTGTGCTAGCTTGAGAGGAAGTGTAGCTGGCGGCTCCACTGTGAACTGTATAAAATGTTACAAAGTCAAATGCCACACAAGAGTGCCGCCACACCCACGCACGCTTCCTCGTCACCGCGTGGCTGCTCCACTTCCTCTCCCAGTGCCTTGTGGGTACATCTGGATAACCCGTATAATTAGAGCTTCACACGGCTAGAGAAGTGCGGAGCTTTCCAGAGGACCGGGGAGAGAAGTGCTGACAAGTGTAGTTCCAGCTGAATTCAGATGAATTATTATCGGGGCTGGGAATCTTTGGTCGCACTTTTCACAGCGGGATATAAAACGTTTTGGGGCATAAATGAAGACATTGAGACGGATCATTTCCTCAATCCCTCTCTGCCACTGAAGAATAGACACCTCTATAAATGTTCTACATTTGTTCTACAGGAGTTACAGAGCGTGGCATTGCTTTGGTGTTTTCTACCACAAGCAGACATGGGATCCATAACCTAACATTATCCATACTGTAGCCATACTGATCTACTGTGTTCAAACACTCAAACATAGAAGTCCCACTCCACCTCCAAAAGCAACTGTTCAGAAACAAAATCTAGTTTGTGTGTCGATTCAGCCTTCAGAAGGAATGGTCTCATAACTGGGTATTGTTTTGCAGTATAGTTATTAAGTTCTACTGGGCTTAAAACAAATTCTTCATCTTTTGTCTTAAAATGCTGAATTTTAAGTCAATTTCTCTCCATTTTTATAACTGCACTTAACTTTTTTCCTATTTCTGCTTTTAATTATTTCTCATTTTAATTTTTCCTTTTATTATGACGCACTTTGCACTGCATGTTTGTGTATGAAAGGTGCTATACAAATAATGTCTATTATTATTATTATTATTATTATTATTACTATTACTGTCGTAATTCAATTCAAGAAAGATTTGGGGGGAGATTCCGGCCATGATCAACTGTATTAAACGGTGAGTTGCTTATGCTAGTCATATTGAGAGTCAGTTATATTAAATAGACTGATCTGTAGAGACACATAATCAATACTAAGCAATAAACTAAAGCACTTTTCAAACCAGAGTTATGAAGTGCTCAATAAACACTAAAGCATAAATCAACAAATACAAGCCCAACAGGATAAACACATAAAACAACCTGGGAACGAAGCTGTCAAAAAAGAATAATACAGGCAAGTACAGCAAGAATAAAATAAATAAAAATAACAACATTAAAGCCTTTTTTTTAAATCAAAAATGGGTTTAAAGAAGTTTTTTTAAAGACATTGAGTTTATCAGCCTTTTCACGGTGGTCCAAAGCCTAGACAGCAAAGGCCCGATCGCTTTTGGTCACACCGTAATTAAAGTGAAGAAGCAGTGATAAGGAAGTAAATCATTTGTCAGGAGTTTATTGAATCAGAGCATATCATCATAAAAGGGACCAACAGCTCAGTTCGCTCTCCAGGGCTTCTCCTCCTAATAAATAACATCTGAGGATATCTGAAGGTTGTCTCTTATTTTCTTGTTT